>JAYKKM010000327.1:220000-405000 GCA_035772405.1 Chrysogorgia sp. JL179-B06
AATATTACCTATATATATATATATATATATATATATATATATATATATATATATATATATATATATATATATATATATATATATATATATATATATATATATATATATATATATATATATATATATATATATATATATATATATTTATTTATTTATTAAGTGAAAAAGCTGTCGCTACTCGAGTTTCACGCTTATACGCGATCATCAGGCAACTGACAGACTCGATCTAGTTAAACTCTATTTACATGATGAAACGAGGTGTCGTATTACGTGTCTACATTTACTAAAAAGTTCAGAGCGTCTGTTCAGTAGTTCGTGTTTCCGGTCCTTCAGTAGGATTAGTTTTTCTTCCAAGCACAAGTTACACCTTCGTGAGCCGATTTTGTAGGCGGGAATTTTCTTTCTTAGCGACCAATTTATCTTGAACGCGCGCTTAGAATCACTCAATTTCCAAATATACTTTGACAGTTCCGTTTCATCGGCGTATTTTCTGTGTGAAAACGACTTTGTGTGGTTTCGGTATCTGTTCTTGAATGGTCCGCCCGTTACGCCTATATATATATATATACACACACACACAAACCTTTTGTGAGAAATGGATCCCTGCCATGGCGAGGTTATCACCCTCCTCGCTTCGCTCGGTCGCTTGCGAGGGGATTACAGCATCATAGAAACGAACGCAGCGCTTTACCGACAATTGATGCGATAAGCCGGTGACACAGAGTACCCTAGAAAACGTCGCTGAAGTTTTGAAGGAATTTCTAAGGAATTTCTGGATTTTTCCAGAAATATTTATTTCTCAGGATATTGTCTTGTACTACTTTAATATATGTTGATAGCTTAATTAACTTATGATGATTGATATTAATCTTGCACCTTAATCAGATCATATACTAGAGACAAGGACTAATCAGACATTCGAACTTAATATTCGATATAGAGTAAGACCTACGACCTGTATTCTATATAGCACGACCAATAAACCAATTTTTTACATGGTGTCAGAATTAGCGGGATATATCCAAACGAATCACGGCATCAGGAAACATCCGGTGGGCGGCACCCAAACCAAAGTGCAACATTTGCATAAACGTGAACAAAAACATAGAACAAAGACTTTGGCAGCGTTTCCACACAATTTTCCACAAAAGGCCACTTCAAATTAGACTTCCTAATAGTTCGTGAGATTATCAGCCAATTCAAGTTACGCATTTCGACACGTGCATAAGATTTGATACCTGCAGGTAAAGGACTTGGTTCACTGTGTTTTGATGAGGATGAATCTTGATGTCCAATTGGAAGACGTGTCAAGATCACTAAAGATCTTGATACGCTTCGTGATTGGACATCAAGATTCATCCTAGTCAAAACACAGAGATAAAACACAATCATTTGCATTATTATAAAAACTTTACAATCTCCTAAAAAATACTTTACAATCTCCTAAAATCTTCTCCTTTTTCAATTGAAACCTTTAAATTGCTCTACCGAATGCCTCTACAAGTTGCTTGAATGTGTGTCCTGCCAAATACTGAAACGAATGGTAGCTTTTGGCCGTTTAAAAGCGATATTCAGCCAAACAGACGGCTTTGCCTTTGGCCATTTATCTCTATAGAGACAAACAACGTTTGTATGAATAAATTTTGCACACCTTGGTGATCACTGTCCCAAAAGGTTCAGCTTGGTAAAGAGACTTTTAAACATCAGTTAAAATCATACTCGGTTGAGAAGCAAGGTGAAATACTCGTTTGTCGTGCTTCATCAGGGGACTCCAAACACTGAAACTCGTGTTCGATTTATTACGTCCACTCCTTACAGAGAATTGCACGCGGTCATTACCATTACCTGCATTATCGGGTTAATATCAATGAACATGCATATACCCTAAATCTTGTGTTCCATCTTTCCTAACCAAATACTATCTATCTATTCAGTCATCTTTCTATTTAAAACGAAGAAAATGCCTAACGACAGTCGAAGACATCGCCGAATTTCTAAGGGAATCAATGTGCGTCGTCACACATCAACAATGTTATTTTGTAATTGTACGTTAACTTTCAGTTGATATATAATCGCTTCAACCTATAGATTGTTCGGAAACAGTGTATTTTTGTTATTCTTGATTACAGAAGGGTAAATAATGGAAACAAGAGCACAATAATGAACAAATCACGCGGCCAGTTCCAGGAGACGCGGGCGGTGGAGGAGAAACTAAAGTCTTATCCAAATAAGAGTGACTAGTATGCTCATAGTGACTAGTATATGCTCATAGTGACTAGTATATGCTCATAGTGACTAGTATATGCTCATAGTGACTAGTATATGCTCATAGTGACTAGTATATGCTCATAGTGACTAGTATATGCTCATAGTGACTACTACGTTCAAACGTCTGAGAGGGAGGCTAGCTAGAAAAAAGGATGCGGGCGACGAATAACTACAATATTTTTTACTTGGCCTTAGTTTCCCGAATGATGCAGGATCCCATAAGCATTATTTAACCACAAAGAGGCTCCAGCACAAATTTTAAGGAATTCGAACTTGTGGGATATTTTCAAAATTCACGAGAACAAAAGATATGAATTAAGAAGAAAAATGACTTTAGAGTAATAAGTGCTAATGAGAAATAAGGTACAGAGCTAGGTCCATTGGTTTGGAAGACTATCCCAGAACACATTAGAAATGTAAATTGACAGGTCCACACCAGCCTTTGTATGTATAAATTATGTATGTATAAATTATGTATGTATAAATTATGTATGTATGTATGTAGGGGGATTTTTTTGTGAGCCTAGGTATTTGGCCGATTTATGACGCCGTGTTGTCATACAAATGATGCAAATACAACGTGCCGCGAATCGTGCGATCCATGCAAAGACATTAAATGCTTTACGAATCCCTTATCGTCGAGTACTAGCATGTCGCTCGTTGCATCTTGGCGAACATTTCACGCGAGGATCATCGAACGAGATCGAATTAACAACACGAGTTCCTTTAGCAGGTCGTAAATATCTTGCAAGTTCTAATACACCTGGCTTTCCAAAGTTCTTGTCAGGACCAAGGGAGAACTATCCACTGTTGGTAAAAGCTGTCAACGGTCAGGCATTTACGATAGAGCAGTGGGGAAAACGATCGAGAGAAGTGATCGACGAAGCATATCGAGAGTTCGACAAGGAGGGATTTCCAGTCGCCATTCTGTTTCGTGGTTTGCCAGTTGTCAATGAAAAGGAATTCTCAGAATGGGGCAATAGTTTAGGCTACGAGCCATACTCGTATGTCGGTGGAATTAGCGCGCGATACGAGATTTCCGAAAACGTGGCCATGGGCGCTTTGGACTCGAAGGAAATAAGCATCGAACCTCACAACGAAATGGCCTACAGTGTCAGGTATCCTAAAATATTCACAATGAGCTGCTTCAAGAAAGCCCCCTGGGGAGGAGAAACAGCCATATGCGACGTACGGGAGATATTGGCGAAACTCGATCAAAGTTTTGTTGAGAAATGCGAAGAAAAGAGCATTCGTTACTGGCATTACCTACCCGATGGAAAAAGTGAAACTGCCGAGAAATGTTATCAAACTTGGCAAATGCAGTTTCAAACGGAGGAGCGTTGCAAAGTCGAGGACTATCTGAAAAGAAATGAATACGAATACGAATACGAATGGGAAAGGGGTAGCTTGCTTTACTGGAATGATTTGACGCCATTCATTACTCACCCAAGGAGTGGCGAGCGCCTTTGGTTCAATCAGCTCGCTGCATCTCATTGGTCCTATTTGAATGAGCAGCCAAAATTCGAGGGGGCGGAGTTGGCGGACCGCAGGAAGTACCCATATCACACGGCGTACGGAGACGGGGAAGAATTCGAGCAAGGTTTGATTGACGACTGCAGACGGATCACCTGGGAGAGAGCTGTGTCCTTTGAATGGAAGGATGGTGATGTTCTGTTTATGGACCAACTGATTGTTCAACATTCAAGGTTGTCGTTCGAAGGCGAGAGAAATGTTGGGATAAGTCTGTTTAACTACTGACCATTGTCAGTTAATAGAGTTAATAAATGCTAATAAATGAGTTAATACTTGCATGTTACAGCTGTTAAAGTGTCCATCCAGGGTTTGGGGATTTTACATATTTGTGATCTTTGGAATATCATGAGAAGAATTGTAAAATATCTTGTCGTGCGAAAATTTCATCTTCATATACCTTTTCCCCCTGCTAAAGTGATTTACTATTCACAGGAAATGACGTCAAAGCAGGGACACGCAAAAACATTGTACATTGATTCAACAGTGAAGTACAATGAAAGTTTGGGAATTGACCGAATTTGGACTAAACAGGTGTGTTTAAAGTGCATATAACGTCTGTGGGGATTTAACATATTTGTAATCTATGGATTCTCCTGAGATAAATTGTAATATATCTTGTCAGCTGAAAATTTCATCTTCATAGACTTTTTTGCTGTTAAAGTTGACCGAACTGATGTCATAGCGGGCATCTGTCTATATGAAAACCTCTTTATAGAACTGTCTTTATAAAACCTCTATTCCGCTATGACATCATTTCCGTCAACTTTAACAGCAAAAAAGTCTATGAAGATGAAATTTTCAGCTGGCAAGATATATTACAATTTTTCTCAACAGAATCGATAGATTACATATATTTCAAACACTCATTAATAATTCATGAGGAAAAGACAAAAGAAAATCACTACCGTATCGTGTCTTTAAATGTGATAAAGATTCGTCCTGATTTACATAAACTTTAGCTTTGATGTTCTCGGCTTAGACAACATCGATTTTCAAAATTACTACGCCAATGAACTTATCAAATGGGTCGTGTTTGAAGCCGTTTAATAAACTCGCAGCACGTGTTTTATCAGATCTAAAACACTCGGGCTACGCCCTCGTGTTTTATATCTGATAAAACACTGCTGCTCGTTTATTAAACAATACGTTAAATTCCCAACAGACGTTATATGCACTTTAAAGAGTGAGTGTCAGGGAAATGCATTGCGCGCTTGTGTTTTTCTCGCCGGCCATTTTGTGGGACGCCTAATTCAAACGTGATCCGAATCCCGTTGATATGTTTGCAATCCTTTCATTTATTCATCTAAATCTGAATGCTGTCTTCAAATTTTACAGCAAATTAGAAGCGATAGCTTTCGCTAAATTAGATATATGCTTCTTCATACCTTTTGTAAGAGATAACTTTGGATGTATGGTGGATTATTAAGCTTGTTAGCTGCTTTTCTGCCTACGTATGCTGACATGAACAATTCTGAAGAGCATTGAACATTTCTCAATTATTCAGGTCAACAAAGTAGACAAATGAAATGGAACAAAGACCACAAAAATTATCATATCTAAACACCAATTCTGGGTGTCATGTGACCAGCCGATCCCGTTTTCCCATATGTACTTTTAGTACGTATTCCATATAAGGAAGTGGCCGACGAGCAAATAGAAGGCATTGACGAGCAAATACATGGCACTCGTACCAGCCCACTGGATGTGGGATTATTAACACGTTACGATATGTTCGATTATCCGCTCTTTTTAAGAAAACTACGTTCGCTAGCAGGATAAGCTGTACGCATATTGTAAACAGATAATTTATCTTTGTTTTAATATATATTGTAGCTTTGGGAGTTGATTATTTCTCAAGAAAGCGTTCGTCGAGGACAGACGAAAGCTCGTGTTTTTGTTTACAAGATGGTATCCGTATTACGAAAATTATATTTTTGGGCATGTTCGATTATCCGCGCTTTTAAAGAGAACTAAGTTAGCTAGTTATCTTTACGGGATAAAGCTGCGCGTATGTTGTAAATAGATCATTTAACTTTCCTTTGATATATTCTATAGCTTTGGGAGTGGTTTATTTCTCAAGAAAACGTTTGCCAAAGGGTTAGGACCTTTGTTGTTTTGGGGTCGGTTACTATCCAATTAACTATAGGCTGGTATGAGGGTTATTCACTCTATTTTGCTCGTCAATGCCTTCTATTTGCACCTCCTTCTAGTTCACTGTTGAATTAGTGCATTGTCCCTGCTTTGACTTCATTTCCTTAGAGTAGTAAATCAACTTTAGCATGGAAAAAAGGCACGAAGATGAAATTTTCGAACGATAATACTTGGAAAACTTGGGTTATATTACACTACTTGTTGTATTTGAAATTTTTGCCAAATTATGGAAAATTTTAAAATATCACTCGTGTACGTAAATCCTTAATTTCACTCGCTATCACATGATTACCTATACTATTATGTTAAAAATCATTTTTGCGATTGCGTTTACTTTTAGTGATATAAAATTTAAACATGCTATGTAACAGCGTCGTATAGATATTGCACTTGAATAGATATAAAATATGAACCTCGCTTGTGTGTATGTGGGGTTGGCCGTTTTGTTTATTACAGCGGTAGGGCCTGCTATAGTACCTATACTCATGTATCTTGAAAGTTGAAATGCCAGAAATGGTAGAAACTAGTTTTAGGTAGCTTCTGGTCTGTAAGGACATAAGGCTGTTAGTTTACGGTACGCTTAAGTTGGCCTAACGTTATCAGAAGATAGTGGACCAGGGTGCTTTTAACTTATCGTCTTATTTGTGTATTTGCTAATTTAAATTTTAATATTAAATAGTATATGTTGGTATGTAGTATGTACTGTGCCTTTGAACATAATTTCTGATGCAATCCTTTCACGAATAACAGCCATTCTTAAACATTAAAGAAACATTTATCACTCCACAAAATTGCGTTTATCACTGCACAAGTCTCATTTATCACTGCACAAATTGGTTATCACAGCACGTTAAAATAATCCCTGCAACCAAGTGGAAAGTTAAGAAAATCCGGTTTTTCTTACAATTTACCTACAAAAGCACTATTATTTAAAGTGCCACTACGATGAAAATTCACCCCCGTCTTTTACATTTTCTTTAGCATAGAATAGTATTTCAGGGTCGAAAGCGATCATCGATGTAAAAAAAAATAAAAAATGCTATTTTGAAGTAAGTATTTTGAGCTCTGAAATCACTATTATTTAGGCCACCATTACTAAAAATGTGTTCCAAGTGAGCCCGCAATTTCAAAAGGTAATATTGTTTGTGACGTCAGATTCTCAATGCTACGCCTGAATTTCGGTCGAGGTTATTTGTTTTCTTCGAGAAGAAGATGAAATGTTCAGCCTTTCAGACGAAGAATTTGAAAAAACGACCTTGATCTACTTGAAGAATTAGCCATGTGGAGTCTTCGCGTTGAGAATCTGACGTCACTTCCTTACGCTGGTCAGGAACATGAACGATTAATGGTGGACATAACAACTCCAGTTATACCGTATCGCGCGTGCACTGTTCACATAAGCATCGCTTTCTTTCAATATTAAATATAAAACATCAGAATTTCCATAATATAGAATAAAATAGAGAAACACATCACAGGCGTCAGACTTGGGGTCCCTGTGGTTAATATGAACGAGAAACAGCGGTTGTCGTTTTGATAGAGTAATTAATTATTCACCATTGACACTGTTGTTACTATTTTTATCGTCCATTGACAGGTCGGCATGTCAACCATTAGCTAGCTTCCGCAAGCCCAGTTTTTGTTTGACGGCACGCGTGGCGTTGCGTGAAATTTTCAAACGCGTTTAGGTTAACGCCAGTGAAATGGTGGCATCGACCGTTCGTGAAACGGAAAATTGCTCTGGTGCACAGCACTACCTCTGCTTGATTAACCATATAAATCCTTATATAATTGTCACTTGTCAGTAGTTAAACAGACTTATCCCGACATTTCTCTCTCCTTCGAACGACAACCTTGAATGTTGAACAATCAGTTGGTCCATAAACAGAACATCACCCACCTTCCATTCAAAGGACACAGCTCTCTCCCAGGTGATCCGTCTGCAGTCGTCAATGAAAACCTTGCTCGAATTCTAGCTAAATCGAGAGTTGGCACCCTGGCCGCCATATTGAATTAATGCTGGGACTTATGGACTTATTAGTCTGTTATTAGAATGATTGTTTGAAATATACGAATTTTGTCCGTCTTTAATTATTTTTATTGTATTTATATCTTAAAAATCGTGGAAAGACTCGAAAAAATTTTGTTCTTTGACGAATGCAACTTAAATAACTCATTTTCATGCGAATATTGACAAAATAGTTTACTAAATATATTATTATTTACAAGTTAATAAATATTTAATTGTCACGGTTATTTCTGATATTAATTATCTGTTGGTTTTTGGTTTTGGAGTAGGATGATGTCATGTATATGTAAATGTAGAAAACGGTGAAGACGGGCTATAATGCGTATCATATTGCAACACGCGCTGTAAACCTCATTAAAAGTATGAATAAAACACAGAAACAGAGAGTAAAGATGCGTATAATTGTATAGTGCATAGCATAACATAGCGGGATAACCCTGTACGATTTTCGACCTTTATATACGGTAAGATTTCAATATGGCGGCCAGGGTGCCAATTAGTATTGTTAGTGTGACGAACGCATAGAATGCCGCTATATTAAATATTCTGTGTGAGGGACGGAAGTAATTACCTCTAATAAGCCTCTTTCACCTTTACGATCCCTAACCCTAGTCTCGTGTACCTTTGGGCCCCCATCGTATACTAATTAAATTATACTAGAAGAACTAGAAGAACTAGCCCTATTCCACCTTCATAACCCTAAATTTAATTATATATTTGGAATATCACCGATTGCCGTGCGATTGCCTAAGCGTTCGACTGAACCTATATGTCTTCGTTCGAATGAACCTGTGTTTTCACTGCATCTATACAAAGAGATGAACCCTAATAATTTTGGCCGTATTATGGCTTATCTCGCTTTAGTGTACACAATTCCTATGATGAAGAAACACTTCGGGAAACAGTGCGAAGAACTGTTCAAGATCTCAAACACATTTGACTTGGAAAAAATATAAAGTTAATCGTCTTGGTTAAATTGGATGACTCGGCTATTTTATGACGCCGTTGTCATGATGTATATTCACGTTGTAAAGGTTAAGATTTGCATACATGTTCATGAATTTGCCCGAATTATCGCTAATTATATCTCGCGTTAATGCACGGGATTCCAATGGAGGAAGAAACCCTTCGGGAAACAGTGTGAAGAACTGTTCAATATCTCAAACGCATCGACATAGAAAAATAATAAGTCGTTACTTAGTTTTGGCGTAAAGTATTCTGAAGAAACTATTCGCAAAATGATCATAAATTACAAAATAATGTTTCCTGGTAGAAGTATTATATATCTAAGAGTTTTAAATTGGTTGAACGGCTTTACTTCATAGAGAACGACGGAGCGAGGAGTTAGAACGAGGATATAAAGCGAATTAACCTTCGTTTATCGATTAAGCGATTCATGTGTCGAAGAAACACTTCGGGAAACAGTGTGAACCAGGGGCGCAACTAGAAAATTTCGAGGGCAGGGGTTGAATGCAAAAAAGGGCAATTGGTGGCGAAAAATTTGTGTTTTCGGAGGGCTAACTACAACCTCTAGGGGGGTCAGGGTTTTTGAAAACTAGAGTCTCTGAAATGGTATTTCCTGTATTCTGAGATTGTTGCTCACAGAATTGTCAGGTTCATTGATTGTGCCCAAAATCTCCAAAATGTGCACGTTTGGGAGGTGAGGAAGTCTGTAAGAACCGACATGGCACCAGAATTCAAGGGGAAAACGAACCAGACCTTTGAATAATTTAGTTTATCTTTCGCTGAATATCCGTTGGCGTTAAACAAGGGAACAAACAGTGTTTTAGCTCTAAAATCCTAAAAATATTGGGGGTGGGTACCCACCCATTTCAAATATTGGGGGGCTATAACCAACCGTCGCCCTTGCGCTCAGTATTCTAAACAATTTGGGATACTAGATATCTTCGTTATGTTTCTTCAAGAACACTCAACAACCACCACCACAACAACAACCTTACAGCAACAACACCCAATAATTAACATGAATGATTTACAAAATATATAAAGCACGTTCTATGAGTTAATGACACGCGTGTAGCAACTTTTACAAGGCAGAGTGTGTTTGAGTATGTAGACTATATACATTAAGAACATACTCGGGCCTTAAGACTAGTTCTTCAGCTCTCCGCAGAAAATGCGGAAAACCGCTGAAAGCAGGAGCACGGGCGTAAGAAGACTCGTACCCAGAGCCTCGCCGCGCCCGGTGGAAGTTTAGAAGCCGAGCTAGAAACCTCTGCAGAGTCTCGCCAGATTTGCAGAGAATTGTATTGCGTACTACGTACAACAGACGATTACTTATCTGTTTATCTAATGTCTAAGTAAGTATTGATAGATAGTATTAGAGGTCTCACAAAAAGGGCAGGAGTTAAAAAGGGCAGGGGTTAAAAAGGGCAGGGGTTAAAAAGGGCAGGGGTTGCAACCACCCCAACCCCCCCCCCCCCTCTAGTTGCGCCCCTGGTGAACAACTGTTCAAGATCTCATACATAGTAATAACGACGCTGTGCTACGGTCTGATTTTAATATTGGTTGGTTTTGAACGAGAGGAAGACGTTAAAAAGTCATTAGTCTGCTGTGCTTCAACAACTTTACGCCTGATTTGAATATTAGTTAATTAGGTTTGAACGAGAAAAACTCATTAAAAGGTCATTAGGTCAAAGGCGAATGCGTGGGTTCGAATTCGTTTCGTCTAACGATTACAAGGCTGCGTTTTTGGTTAACCAGCAATCGGAGAGATATTTGCGACTCCAATGAACTTTGTTCACGGTCTATCTCGTTGTTGGGAGACGAAATGGGCCTGGTTTGACTGATCTTTCTGCCAGGGATGTTGACGCAAAACACGCTTTAATATCAGCGTTGTCTTATCCTTATCTTAATTTATCCTTATCTTAATTTATCCTTATCTTAATTTATCCTTATCTTTATCTTTATCTTATATATGATATCATATGATCCTCGCGTGCGAGGGTTCAACGTGTCAGCTATTTGCCGGGGGCGGATTTATGACGCCGTGTTCAACAGTTGCCACACAAATGATGCAAATACAACGTGCCGCGAATCGTGCGATACCAAAGACATTTAATGCTCTGCGAATCCCTTATCGTCGAGTACTAGCATGTCGCTCGTTGCATCTTGGCGAACATTTCACGCGAGGATCATCGAACGAGATCGAATTAACAACACGAGTTCCATTAGCAGGACGAAAATATCTTGTAAGTTCTAATACACCCGGCTTTCCAAAGTTCTTGTCAGGACCAAGGGAGAACTATCCACTGTTGGTAAAAGCTGTCAACGGTCAGGCATTTACGATAGAGCAGTGGGGAAAACGAACGAGAGAAGTGATCGACGAAGCATATCGAGAGTTCGACAAAGAGGGATCTCCAGTCGCCATTCTGTTTCGTGGCTTGCCAGTTGTCAATGAAAAAGATTTCTCAGAATAGGGGAATAGTTTAGGCTATGAGCCATACTCGTATGTCGGTGGAATTAGCCCGCGATACGAGGTTGCCGAAAACGTGGCCATGGGCGCTTTGGACTCGAAGGAAATAAGCATCGAACCTCACAACGAAATGGCCTACAGTGTCAGGTATCCTAAAATATTCACAATGAGCTGCTTCAAGAAAGCCCCCTGGGGAGGAGAAACAGCCATATGCGACGTACGGGAGATTTTGGCGAAACTCGATCAAAGTTTTGTTGAGAAATGCGAAGAAAAGAGCATTCGTTACTGGCATTACCTACCCGATGGAAAAAGTGAAACTGACGAGAAATTTTATCAAACTTGGCAAATGCAGTTTCAAACGGAAGACCGTTGCAAAGTCGAGGACTATCTGAAAATAAATGGATACGAATACGAATGGGAAAGGGGTAGCTTGCTTTACTGGAATGATTTGACGCCATTCATTACTCACCCAAGGAGTGGCGAGCGCCTTTGGTTCAATCAGTTCGCTGCATCTCATTTCTCCTACTCGATCGAGCATCCAGAATTCGATGGGGCGGAGTTGGCCGGCCGGAGGAAATACCCATTTCACACGACGTACGGAGATGGGAAAGAAATCGAGCAAGGTTTCATTGACGACTGCAGACGGATCACCTGGGAGAGAGCTGTGTCCTTTGAATGGAAGGAGGGTGATGTTCTGTTTATCGACCAACTGATTGTTCAACATTCAAGGTTGTCGTTCGAAGGCGAGAGAAATGTCGGGATAAGTCTGTTTAACTACTGACCATTGTCAGTTAATAGAGTTAATAAATGCTAATAAATGAGTTAATACTTGCATGTTACAGCTGTTAAAGTGTTTATCCGGGGTTTGGGGATTTTACATATTTGTGATCTTTGGAATCTTTTGAGAAGAATTGTAAAATATCTTGTCGTGCGAAAATTTCATCTTCATACTATTCACAGGAAATGACGTCAAAGCAGGGACACGCAAAAACATTGTACATTGATTGAGGGGCATATCATTATGAAAACTACCAGGTAACCGGTAATTAATGTCATATACCCTCATTAAAGTGCCTATGACACGAAAATTAAGTTTGTCTTATATGAAAGAGCACTGACAGAGTAACATCTTTTGTAGATTTTCGTTTTCTTGCTTCGTTGCTGAGATATTTCAGTTTGTATCATATGCAAATGACAATGGCGTGATGTACACGTGCATAATCACTTATCGGAGGTTATATATCTCTTTATTATTATCACACAAAATCACTTGAAATTATACATGTTCCGTGTTGTGGGAAAGTACTCACGCACATGCTTCATTCAAATTACATTTGGTTTTCTATTAGCAAAGATAAATAACCTTCTCTGATAAGTGATTATGCACGTGTACGTCACGTCATTGTCATTTGCATATGATACAAACTGAAATATCTCGGCAACGAAGCAAGAAAACGAAAAACTACAAAATATGTTACTCTGTCATTTTAAGTGTTCTTTCCTTTAAGACAAACTTAATTTTCGTGTCATAGGCACTTTAAATAAAGTATTTCTTCTTCAACAGTGAAGTACAATGAAAGTTTGGGAATTGAGCGAATTTTGACTAAACAGGTGTGTTTAAAGAGTGAGTGTCAGGGAAATGCATTGCGCGCTTGTGTTTTTCTCGCCGGCCATTTTGTGGGACGCCTAATTCAATCGTGATCCGAATCCGTCGATATCTTTGCAATCCTTTCATTAAACGTGTTAGTTTGTCGACTTCCAAAGTGAAAATATATTAGACTGAATATTTTTATTGCTATTTGTTGTAAACTTCCGTATTGATCTATATGAAAACAATAACAAACACCCGCGATGCATGACCCTCAACCTCGTTCCCAGGGCATTTTGCCTCCAAGGCGGAAGGTCAGCGAAAATGGCCCTGGGATCGGCTGGTCATAAAACTCAATTAATTCAGCCGAGTAAAATTTATTCACTAAATCTGAATGCTGTCTTCAAATTTTACAGCAAATTAGAAGCGATAGCTTTCGCTAAATTAGATATATGCTTCTCCCTGCAACCAAGTGGAACGTTAAGAAAATCCGGTTTTTCTTACAATTTACCTACAAAAGCACTATTCTTTAAAAAAGTGAAATTTAAGTTCACGTTTAGCAAATATCACCTATGTCTTTAAAAAGTTCTCAAAAAGCTATATGAAGGACATTTAAGTGGATAATACAATTTTCTAAGGCCATAGTTCGCTCAAGAAAGTGGGGAAAATGCCACAAAACGCTAGTTTTTTTTAGCAGGTTTAACCTTACGTAACTCAAAATGGGCCTGGAAAATTGTACTACCCGCATAAATGTCCTACATATGGATTTTTGAGAACTTTCTAACGACATAGGTGATATTTGGTAAAAGTGAACATGAAATTTCACTTTTTTTAAGGATGGTGCTTTTGTAGTTAAATTGTAAGAAAAACAGGATTTTCTGAATTACTTTCCACTAGGTTGATTTCTAGGGACTTTTGGTATGTGATTTCTGAATGTATTAAGGTACTGAGAAAGCTAAAACCATTTCTGTTGCAATTTGTTTGAAGTTGAACCTTTATTTCAGGTAGATTGACTGGAATATTATTATAGTTTTTGATTTGGTTCGTTCGTTTCTGATATATCTCTCTTTAAACATGGCAAAAAGCGCTATTGGAATAATTCCAATCCTAACCAAAAATAAAGACCAGACAAAAACAGAAAGGTCCTTTTGAGGCCAGGTTTACACTAGTACATGCAGTACGGTAAGTGATCCGTTAAAAAATCAATACGTTTCTTTGTTGTGTTTACACTGTACCTGCCTAATCCGGAGTGGTTTGCCGTAGCGTAGTCACTACGCCAAGCACTCCGGATGTAAATCACTACGCTACGGCAAATTTAACGTAGCGTAGTAGTGTAAACATATGCATACGCGTTTAAAATGTTAGCGGAAAAAATGTCGCCAGGTTATTTTGGTTGTTTATCGTCAGCAATTTTAATAATTTTAGCTGGTTTATATGGTTATATGCAAGCATTAAACCCATAGCCGTACACAGGATTATTTTTCCGGGGGGGGCAGCAAGACAAATATTGTAAAGTTTGTGTTCGCAGGTTTTACGCGAACCTTTGTAGGGGGATCTGAGGGCATGCACCCCCAGAAAATAATTGAATTTTAAAAGCCCCAGGAGTGCGTTTCTGGCGATTTCTGCGAGGAACATTCTGAAAATTTTTATCTGTAAGGTCTGGTTTACCCCATATAGATGTCTAACCTCAGAGTACCTATGGTCCAGCGAGCTCATTGTTATCTCCATATTATATGTAGAGCTCACTGCTCGATTATTAATTAAACCATAACCGCATGGGATTTGTTATCGACAGACGCGGTCTGGGCACTGGGAATCATGGATGGGGAAAAGAAACTCTAGAGGTGGGGTGGGGGATAGTGGTAGAAAAGGCGAGCGAGGGGATTATTGCGGATTCGTATTTCTAGTTTATGTTTACGTCGTATTTCAGCACTCAAGCTAAATAATCAGGGACCGCGGAGCGGTTTTAAAATTGTGGGGTGGGGGGCACAACCGAGCGCCGAAGGCGCGAGGTGTACGTTTATGTTGGGGGTGCGGGGGCATACTATTCCGGGAAATTTTGAAATCTAGACTCTCGGAAAGGGCATTTCCTGCATTTTGGAGAGCAGTTTTACAAAATTCTGAAGGGTGAAACACATCACTTTTAACAGAGCCCAACGCAAGATTTGCAACAAGTTTCAAAATAACCGCTTACCATTACTCATTAGACGTTAGGAGAACTTTTAAATCAAGTAACCCCCAAAAGTCAAAACCGATAATCTTGTATTGGTTATGAAATGGGAGGGGTGTAAGTAATAATTAACAATTAAACACGAATCTTGCACAGCTAACTGTGCGATCAAAGGACCAACTTTTGTCTCTACCCCAATACTCTATCACATACAACAAAGCATCAGATTAAACACTAGGTGTTAATCTGGTCGTACATTACAAAAACATTAATTTGAAATAACAATAAGTTATAACTTCTTAGTAAAGTAGTACTAGTGTTTTTAAATGGAGAATACGCCGAAATTTCTTTTCCGATTTTCGTTTTGTGCCACAAATTCATTTGCCACCGAGACTAGATCAAGTTTTTCAGTTCTTCGCTTGTGGACATGCAGTACTGTAAGATTTGAAAATCTTTTCTGTGACATATTTGCGTGAAGCCATGTTTTTAGTCTTCTGGTGGCAGAAAATGACCTCTCTCCAGTTGCACTAGTTGCAGGACTCACATGTATATATTCACAATTAGTTTGAGGAATTATTGATATTCAAATGTGCCCCCCGCTTCCGCGGTCCATGATAATTGTCTGAATACCCATAATAAATGTATAATCTATATAAAAATAAACAATATAAAAAACATATCTTGGTTTTTTTCTGGGGGGGCAGTTGCCCCTGCTGCCCCCCCGCTAGGTACGGCCATGATTAAACCTCTCTGCAATCGCGAGTGCGGAGAGCTTCCGGCGAAAAAGGCTTGTAAACATGCTTGACATCAGCTTTTCGCTTCGCCATTTCGTAAAATATGTCGGGCAATACGCATGTGTGTAGTAAAAAAACTGCTGATGTCAACGAAAAACCTCGCTTTATCCTTTGTAGTGTAAACAGGGGTAAATTTCACAACGGTACGCCAACCTATGCCGTACCGTACTAGTGTAAACCTGGCCTGAGTCATCCCTTTTAAAAACGGAATTTCACTCGAGGTGGCTCGTGCCAGGTCTCTTACGGCTTCTTCGTCTCTGTTTTTTCTTGCAAATAGTAATGTTAAAATACTTAAGTTTGTCTAATATGAAAGAACTCGTAAAATGATAGAGTAACACCTTTTACAGCTTTTCCGTATTTTACTTCGTTTTTGAAATATTTCAGTTTGTTTGATATGTAAACGAGATGATCTCTGACGTCAGGTGCAGGGTAGAGAATTTTCACTCGTTAGAATATTAGTTCCATCTTCAAGTTTGTTCCACAAATTTACTTGAAAACGTGCGTATAACTCCTCGTGATAATGAACGTTATAAACTTAGCAATCACTGAGATATAAGACTTTTTAATGAGTGAAAATTCTCTACCCTGCACCTGACGCCAGAGGCCATCTCATTTACATATCAAACAAACTGAAGTATTTCAAAAACGAAGTAAATACGGAAAAGTTGTAAAAGGTGTTACTCTATCATTTTACGAGTTCTTTCATATTAGACAAACTTAATTTTTGTTTAAAGACAGATATTTCCGAAACAAAAAGACTAACTCAAAAGCTGTAAACGATTACCAGCTATTTTGTGTCTTCTATATACAGAAATAAAACTGTCCAGGGCTCTCTCATCCTCGTTTGCTGGGGGCCAACAAGGGCTAACATTTTTACCATTTATATACAATTAAATAGGTATCAGGTTATACAAAAGCCCCGATAAGTCACTATCCGGTGAATAAATCGCTTCATTACATGTATCACAAGAATTTTCCTGCATAAACTCCTGGTTGTCAAAATCTAGATTTTCACATGTGAAAAAAACGATACGTCCAATCAAAATCGCGTACAGGCTCGTCACATGTGAAAATATAACCAATGAATGCAGCAGAATAACTTATGAGCCAATCAGGAAACTCTTGCGAGAAAATGTTTCCAATCTTGCTCGTAATACTTTAAAGGGTGTTCGAACGTATTTCGATTTGCAGACCTTATATCCGTTTCTAAGGCTTAGAATTAATAAATTTGACATGGAATTTCACAGATTTAAGAATCCATCAAGACAGTCTGTATGTGGTAGATGTGGGCTAAACTCTTTCGTTTGGTAATGTCATATGATGACGTAATCATGACGTCATCATGACGCCCAATAAGGCATAATTTTGATAGCGAATTACCCCGTTGGATAGAACTTATTCACCGCGAATCACTTATCCGGGCTTTAAATCTCTCCAATAATATCGGATCCAAGCACTTTCATGGCGGCTCCAACTAAATGTAAACTTCCGGTCACGATAACTTGCACGTGATTCGCAAGCGAAATAACGTGCGGCAACGACGAGTGCTTCGGGTACCTCGCGCGAATCGTCGGTTCGCGGTCGGCAACGACCCAGTGTAGGGCGTCAGTGACTGACGGAAACACGCACGAGTGCTGCGTTACATTCGGTCCATGAATTGCCAACCTTTTATTCAAGATTAAGGCGGATTTCAACGGTAAGATAGCCGAGTTGGTTTCGACCGTCATTCCTTTCCAGGCTTCGTGATTTTCGTGGCAACGTTTTACTTTAACGTCCACGCTGGCAGTGAAATCTGATAAATCTAGAGCAGAAATCCGCATTTTAGACGGCAATATAAATATATAGCAGCCTTACCAGATTATCTGTCCAATGTTATTGAATCTATACAGAAGAGAGCACTTCGTATAATCTATCTAAAGTCTAAACCTATTCTACGAGGAAGCACTAGCTCTATCTGGACTCAAACCTTTATCTGACCGTCGTGTTGACATATGTAAGAAATTTATGGTGAAAATATTATTGTAAGAGCATTGAGACTATTTTATAATGCTCCTAAAGCTCTCCCACATTCACTACAGCAGTGTATATATCAACTCATCCAAGCATTACCGATATATAGTGACCAGGGCCGTACTCAGAACATTTTACAGGGGGTGTGTGTGTTATATTTTAGTTGGCAGAAGTTAGATGTTAGACGTGTTCGATTTAACATGGACAAAGTTTAAATTAATTTCAAACTACCAAATTTAAGACCCACAAATCTAATGTTGATGTTAAATGTTTTGTTTATATGTAAATGTAATCAACGAGAGAACAGACAAAAATTTATTAAAATGTCATCATGTTTTCATTCCGTATTGAGAATGCGTTATTAGCGTAGGACTAATTAACCATTTCACCAGCTGACCATGCAGGGTCATTTTAGCATGATTTTAGAAGGCACCCAACGGAAAGACAATATTTTGACAAGCTTCGATCGATAGTATGTAGTCGGTACAAGCTCATGCGTCAGTCAGTTGAAGTGAGCTTACACCCCCGTAGCTCCGGGCCTGTTAGTGACTGCCGCATAAGCATGAGTACATATATCAATCGAACCAGTACATCATTGTAACCTTCGCTCTCCATCTGAGTCTCGGCGGTAGCTCAATGATTAGAGCGTCTCACTCCTCAGTTCTGGCGCACAATTATTAACAGTTAACACTTAGTTTTGTTGCAAAACTATTAAAATATCTATATATGTTATATAAAACCTTATAAAAACTTTAAAGTCACCAAATAGGCTCATGAAACCTTGCCCCAGCAGTTGTTGCCTCTGCAATAGGGTCATTTCCAGGTGCAAGTTCCTCATCGTCTGATTCTTCTTGTTCTTCCATAGTTATATTAACTTATTTTAATTAATTTAAAACCTCAACGAATTAAAACCTCAAATGCAAAATGACTGTCAAGAATTGTTGCCAAGGTAACCAAACTAAATTGAATGTCCGCTGGAATGGTGGAAGGCAGGCTCAGTTGTTTATAGTCAGGCCAAATTAATTCAATTATTGTCTAACGACTCTATTCTTCACCCCTTTCTTGGTTTTCACTGGAAATTCTCGAAAATTATGCTTTTTCGGGGGGAAATTGCTTGAAGTTGCTGTTCTCGTATAAAGTTGCTCCAAACACAATAAGTTGCCAAAAAGTTGCCCAGCACAATCTGTAGAAGCCTACTCTGGGATAATCCATCGCCGGAAGTATTTTGATTGGCTGACTATAATTGGAATAATTAACACTTTTTCTGTCATGGATTTATAATAAAAACAAACAAGAACAATGTTGTTCGAACAGGCGTTTACAAAATGTTTTGGAAGACCTCTCTATCTTCTATTAAGGCTTCTATGTGGGCGAATTTTATTTGGCTGGACAATCTGCTCATATAAAGATACTCCACCTTTCGTTGTCCGTATACGAGGACGGCGGTGAACGAAATATAAATTTTAGTATTTGAATTAAACCAAGCTTGTTTGATGATCTCCAAAACGCTTCAATATTACTAAAACGATTGTAGTGTCTGTATATAGATTGATATATAGTGTCTGTATGTGATTGTAGTGATTGTAGTCCTCACTTTAGATTACTCTTGGGAATAAAAATTATTCATTGTTTTTGTTCCACATAAAGATTCTTTTGATTTCAACGACGTCGCCCCTAGGTTACCGTCGTAGATCTTAACGTCCCTATATTTATCTGTTGACAGTTATTAAAAGGGTCAAATTACGGAAAGTTCATCATATACAATTGCTTCGTTCTATTGTAAAACCACATTTCATTTGATAACTATCAACAAGTACACACAATTTAAACCTTCGACACATATTTAAAAAGATTTTAGAAGCAACCTTGGTTTGTATTTCTGCCTTGAAGTGCGGTTTCAAAAGTAGACGGCCCAGACGGGTATTCTATAATTGCTCCCAAATTGTGTCTTTTCCTCGGACGACTATACTCTTGAGCGCTTCATATTGACGCTCCTTTATTACAATATCCCCTTTGTTCAGTTTTTGTAAAGACTTTCCTAAAGCAGCATGAAAAATATAAATATCCTCGTCCGACAAATTATTCCAAAAGCAAAGTAAATGCTTGTTCGCAGGCCTCCCGGTTTATTGTCACGCACATAGAGGTCACGCATGCGTTCTTCGTAACCGGAACCATGTTTTTCTGTTTCCGGCGATGGATTATCCCAGCAGGTCAGGGGGAACGCCACAGGCTAGGGGAACGCAGGCTCTTGGTTTGCCTGCCACACAAATGATGCAAATACAACGTGCCGCGAATCGTGCGATCCCAAAGACATTTAATGCTCTGCGAATCCCTTATCGTCGAGTACTAGCATGTCGCTCGTTGCATCTTGGCGAACATTTCACGCAAGGATCATCGAACGAGATCGAATTAACAACACGAGTTCCATTAGCAGGACGAAAATATCTTGTAAGTTCTAATACACCTGGCTTTCCAAAGTTGTTGTCAGGTCCAAGGGAGAACTATCCACTGTTGGTAAAAGCTGTCAACGGTCAGGCATTTACGATAGAGCAGTGGGGAAAACGATCGAGAGAAGTGATCGACGAAGCATATCGAGAGTTCGACAAAGAGGGATCTCCAGTCGCCATTCTGTTTCGTGGCTTGCCGGTTGTCAATGAAAAGGATTTCTCAGAATGGGGGAATAGTTTAGGCTATGAGCCATTCGCGTACGTCAGTGGAATTACCCCGCGATACGAGATTGCCGAAAACGTGACCATGGGCGCTTTGGACTCGAAGGAGTTTACCATCGAACCTCACAACGAAATGGCATACAGTGTCAGGTATCCTAAAATATTCACAATGAGCTGCTTCAAGAAAGCCCCCTGGGGAGGAGAAACAGCCATATGCGACGTACGCGAGATTTTGGCAAAACTCAATCAAAGCTTTGTTGAGAAATGCGAAGAAAAGAGCATTCGTTACTGGCATTATCTACCCGATGGAAAAAGTGAAACTGAAGAGAAATTTTATCAAACTTGGCAAATGCAGTTTCAAACGGAAGACCGTTGCAAAGTCGAGGACTATCTGAAAAGAAATGAACACGAATACGAATGGGAAAGAGGTAGCTTGCTTTACTGGAATGATTTGACGCCATTCATTTCCCACCCAAGAAGTGGTGAGCGCCTTTGGTTCAATCACGTCGCTGCATCTCATTTCTCCTACTTGATGGAGCATCCAGAATTCCATGGGGCGGAGTTGGCCGACCGGAGGAAATACCCATTTCACACGACGTACGGAGATGGGAAAGAAATCGAGCAAGGTTTCATTGACGACTGCAGACGGATCACCTGGGAGAGAGCTGTGTCCTTTGAATGGAAGGAGGGTGATGTTCTGTTTATCGACCAACTGATTGTTCAACATTCAAGGTTGTCGTTCGAAGGCGAGAGAAATGTCGGGATAAGTCTGTTTAACTACTGACCATTGTCAGTTAATAGAGTTAATAAATGCTAATAAATGAGTTAATACTGTTAAAGTGTTTATCCGGGGTTTGGGGATTTTACATATTTGTGATCTTTGGAATCTTTTGAGAAGAATTGTAAAATATCTTGTCGTGCGAAAATGTCATCTTCATACCTTTTACCCTTGCTAAAGTGATTTACTATTCACAGGAAATGACGTCAAAGCAGGGACACGCAAAAACATTGTACATTGATTGAGGGGCATACATTATGAAAACTACCAGGTATTTCGTTTTCTTGCTTCGTTGCTGAGATATTTCAGTTTGTATCATATGCAAATGACGTGACGTACACGTGCATAATGACTTATCGGAGGTTATATATCTCTATTATTATCACACAAAATCTCTTTATTATTATCACACAAAATCACTTGAAATTATACATGTTCCGTGTTGTGGGAAAGTACTCACGCACATGCTTCATTCAAATTACATTTGGTTTTCTATTAGCAAAGATAAATAGCCTTCTCTGATAAGTCATTATGCACGTGTACGTCACGCCATTGTCATTTGCATATGATACAAACTGAAATATCTCAAGAACGAAGCAAGAAAACGAAAAACTACAAAATATGTTACTCTGTCATTTTAAGTGCTCTTTCATATAAGACAAACTTAATTTTCGTGTCATAGGCACTTTAAATAAAGTATTTCTTCTTCAACAGTGAAGTACAATGAAACTTTGGGAATTGAGCGAATTTTGACTAAACAGGTGTGTTTAAAGAGTGAGTGTCAGGGAAATGCATTGCGCGCTTGTGTTTTTCTCGCCGGCCATTTTGTGGGACGCCTAATTCAATCGTGATCCGAATCGGTCGATATCTTTACAATCCTTTCATTAAACGTGTTAGTTTGTCGACTTCCAAAGTGAAAATATGTTAGACTGAATATTTGTATTGCTATTTGTTGTAATCTTCCGTATTGATCTATATGAAAACAATAACAAACACCCGCGATGCATGACCCTCAACCTCGTTCCCAGGGCATTTTGCCTCCACGGCGGAAGGTCAGCGAAAATGACCCTGGGATCGGCTGGTCATAAAACTCAAGTAATTCAGCCGAGTAAAATTTATTCACTAAATCTGAATGCTGTCTTCAAATTTTAAAGCAAATTAGAAGCGATAGCTTTCGCTAAATTAGATATATGCTTCTCCCTGCAACCAAGTGGAACGTTAAGAAAATCCGGTTTTTCTTACAATTTACCTACAAAAGCACTATTCTTTAAAAAAGTGAAATTTAAGTTCACGTTTAGCAAATATTACCTGTCTTTAAAAAGTTCTCAAAAAGCTATATGAAGGACATTTAAGTGGATAATACAATTTTCTAAGCCCATAGTTCGCTCAAGAAAGTGGGGAAAATGCCACAAAATGCTAGTTTTTTTTAGCAGGTTTAACCTTACGTAACTCAAAATGGGCCTGGAAAATTGTACTACCCGCATAAATGTCCTACATATGGTTTTTTGAGAACTTTCTAACGACATAGGTGATATTTGGTAAAAGTGAACTTGAAATTTCACTTTTTTTAAGGATGGTGCTTTTGTATTTAAATTGTAAGAAAAACAGGATTTTCTGAATTACTTTCCACTAGGTTGATTTCTAGGGACTTTTGGTCTGTGATTTCTGAATGTATTAAGGTACTGAGAAAGCTAAAACCATTTCTATTGCAATTTGTTTGAAGTTGAACCTTTATTTCAGGTAGATTGACTGGAATATTATTATAGTTTTTGATTTGGTTCGTTCGTTTCTGATATCTCTCTCTTTAAACATGGCAAAAAGCGCGAATAATTCCAATCATAATTCCAATCCTAACCAAAAATAAAGACCAGACAAAAACAGAAAGGTCCTTTTGAGGCCTCACTAGGTTTACAATAGTACATGCAGTACGGTAAGTGATCCGTTAAAAAATCAATACGTTTCTTTGTTGTGTTTACACTGTACCTGCCTAATCCGGAGTGGTTTGCCGTAGCGTAGTCACTACGCCAAGCACTCCGGATGTAAATCACTACGCTACGGCAAATTTAACGTAGCGTAGTAGTGTAAACATATGCATACGCGTTTAAAATGTTAGCGGAAAAAATGTCGCCAGGTTATTTTGGTTGTTTATCGTCAGCAATTTTAATAATTTTAGCTGGTTTATATGGTTATATGCAAGCATTAAACCTCTCTGCAATCGCGAGTGCGGAGAGCTTCCGGCGAAAAAGGCTTGTAAACATGCTTGACATCAGCTTTTCGCTTCGCCATTTCGTAAAATATGTCGGGCAATACGCATGTGTGTAGTAAAAAAACTGCTGATGTCAACGAAAAACCTCGCTTTATCCTTTGTAGTGTAAACAGAGGTAAATTTCACAACGGTACGCCAACCTATGCCGTACCGTACTAGTGTAAACCTGGCCTGAGTCATCCCTTTTAAAAACGGAATTTCACTCGAGGTGGCTCGTGCCAGGTCTCTTACGGCTTCTTCGTCTCTGTTTTTTCTTGCAAATAGTAATGTTAAAATACTTAAGTTTGTCTAATATGAAAGAACTCGTAAAATGATAGAGTAACACCTTTTACAGCTTTTCCGTATTTTACTTCGTTTTTGAAATATTTCAGTTTGTTTGATATGTAAACGAGATGATCTCTGACGTCAGGTGCAGGGTAGAGAATTTTCACTCGTTAGAATATTAGTTCCATCTTCAAGTTTGTTCCACAAATTTACTTGAAAACGTGCGTATAACTCCTCGTGATAATGAACGTTATAAACTTAGCAATCACTGAGATATAAGACTTTTTAATGAGTAAAAATTCTCTACCCTGCACCTGACGCCAGAGGCCATTCATTTACATATCAAACAAACTGAAGTATTTCAAAAACGAAGTAAAATACGGAAAAGTTGTAAAAGGTGTTACTCTATCATTTTACGAGTTCTTTCATATTAGACAAACTTAATTTTTGTTTAAAGAGAGATATTTCCGAAACAAAAAGACCAACTCAAAAGCTGTAAGCGATTACCAGCTATTTTGTGTCTTCTATACAGAAAATAAAACTGTCCAGGGCTCTCTCATCCTCGTTTGCTGGGGGCCACCAAGGGCTAATATTTTTACCATTTATATACAATTAAATAGGTATCAGGTTATCCAAAAGCCCCGATAAGTCACTATCCGGTGAATAAATCGCTTCATTACATGTATCACAATAATTTTGCTGCGTAAACTTCTGGTTGTCAAAATCTAGATTTTCACATGTGAAAAAAACGATACGTCCAATCAAAATCGCGTACAGGCTCGTCACATGTGAAAATATAACCAATGAATGCAGCAGAATAACTTATGAGCCAATCAGGAAACTCTTGCGAGAAAATGTTTCCAATCTTGCTCGTAATACTTTAAAGGGTGTTCGAACGTATTTCGATTTGCAGACCTTATATCCGTTTCTAAGGCTTAGAATTAATAAATTTGACATGGAATTTCACAGATTTAAGAATCCATCAAGACAGTCTGTATGTGGTAGATGTGGGCTCAACTCTTTCGTTTGGTAATGTCATATGATGACGTAATCATGACGTCATCATGACGCCCATAAGGCATAATTTTGATAGCGAATACCCCGTTGGATAGAACTTATTCACCGCGAATCACTTATCCGGGCTTTAAATCTCTCCAATAATATCGGATCCAAGTACTTTCATGGCGGCTCCAACTAAATGTAAACTTCCGGTCACGATAACTTGCACGTGATTCGCAAGCGAAATAACGTGCGGCAACGACGAGTGCTTCGGGTACCTCGCGCGAATCGTCGGTTCGCGGTCGGCAACGACCCAGTGTAGGGCGTCAGTGACTGACGGAAACACGCACGAGTGCTGCGTTACATTCGGTCCATGAATTGCCAACCTTTTATTCAAGATTAAGGCGGATTTCAACGGTAAGATAGCCGAGTTGGTTTCGACCGTCATTCCTTTCCAGGCTTCGTGATTTTCGTGGCAATGTTTTACTTTAACGTCCACGCTGGCAGTGAAATCTGATAAATCTAGAGCAGAAATCCGCATTTTAGACGGCAATATAAATATATAGCAGCCTTACCAGATTATCTGTCCAATGTTATTGAATCTATACAGAAGAGAGCACTTCGTATAATCTATCTAAAGTCTAAACCTATTCTACGAGGAAGCACTAGCTCTATCTGGACTCAAACCTTTATCTGACCGTCGTGTTGACATATGTAAGAAATTTATGGTGAAAATATTATTGTAAGAGCATTGAGACTATTTTATAATGCTCCTAAAGCTCTCCCACATTCACTACAGCAGTGTATATATCAACTCATCCAAGCATTACCGATATATAGTGACCAGGGCCGTACTCAGAACATTTTACAGGGGGTGTGTGTGTTATATTTTAGTTGGCAGAAGTTAGATGTTAGACGTGTTCGATTTAACATGGACAAGTAGAGTCATTAACTTTTAGCACTTATCAGTTTAAATTAATTTCAAACTACCAAATTTAAGACCCACAAATCTAATGTTGATGTTAAATGTTTTGTTTATATGTAAATATAATCAACGAGAGAACAGACAAAAATTTATTAAAATGTCATCATGTTTTCATTCCGTATTGAGAATGCGTTATTAGCGTAGGACTAATTAACCATTTCACCAGCTGACCATGCAGGGTCATTTTAGCATGATTTTAGAAGGCACCCAACGGAAAGACAATATTTTGACAAGCTTCGATCGATAGTATGTAGTCGGTACAAGCTCATGCGTCAGTCAGTTGAAGTGAGCTTACACCCCCGTAGCTCCGGGCCTGTTAGTGACTGCCGCATAAGCAGTACATATATCAATCGAACCAGTACATTATTGTAACCTTCGCTCTCCATCTGAGTCTCGTTAGCTCAATGATTAGAGCGTCTCACCGGCAATCAGAAGGTGACAGGTTTGATTCCTGTACGGGACTCATTTTTCTGAGGATATGAGCTTGACGATCGTCCAACCCTACCACCAGCTTGTTTGCAACTTATAGAGTACATAAACTATGATAAATTGTTATAGTTCCTGTGTACCATAATACCATGTGTTAACCTACCTGAATTGACTTTATAGCAATGGCAAAACATAAATAAATAAATTCAATTTAGTATGACGTTATATATTGACGTCATAAATTAGCGTTGGCGCCCATTTCTTAAACACCCTTAACTACCTGTATAGAGACAAACATAATCATCATCTACCTGAGTCCCTCTTTGAAGACTCTTCTGTCACAGAGTTAGTGCAAAATACAGCATAGTCGAACTCACATTCCTACAAAGTAGAGGATATATGAATCAATATGAATATCGATGCCTTTTTCTGCAATTCGAGAACCTCGCGGTTCAAAACAAGGAATCGTAAATTCTACAATTTTTGCGTTTCTTTTTCACTATTTCATGTCTATTTGGTCCATTTTCTGCTGAGTAAAAGATCAAAATGATTGCTTTAATATGAAATATAAATTTGCCCTCCAATTTAGCACTGTGACTAGTTCAATCAATGTTCCTTACCGCAAGCGGAACCAACAATTTACGAGGGTCTCTTTCACCAGTACAGTTAAAAATCAACACCCGTGCTACGCTCTGTGGTCTAAAGTAAAGAAAGAAGAAACAAGATTTAATGAAAACTCGCATGTTAAGCCGGTTTTCCGCTAGGCGGAATTTTTCGCGCGGAGCGACATTTTTCTTTGTCTTGGGAGCTCTCGGGCAAAACTAATATTGTAATGAGAATATGAGATAAAGAAAAGTGCGACTACGCACGGAAAATACCGCCCAGTGGGCAACCGGCTTAAAAGAGCCTATAACCACAAATACGATAGGCTAAGTCTGCTCTGCTCTGCTCTGCTCTGCTCTGCTCTGCTCTGCTCTGCTCTGCTCTGCTCTGCTCTGCTCTGCTCTGCTCTGCTCTGCTCTGCTCTGCTCTGCTCTGCTCTGCTCTGCTCTGCTCTGCTCTGCTCTGCTCTGCTCTGCTCTGCTCTGCTCTGCTCTGCTCTGCTCTGCTCTGCTCTGCAAATGTCGATGATATATCACACAGAAAGCAAGCAAAAAGCTGACGTAATGACTGGTGATAATGACGTAATGGTTTGGTGTAAAATAAATTTTTTTAAATGAATTAGGGAATCGTTAGCTTTACAATGAAATCCACTTTACTTTAAATTTTCTTTTTCTTTATCTGCTCTTTGACGGAACCAAATTGAACAGGCCTAAAAACAATCAAAACACCATGACATGGACGAAAATGAATATCGACTTCTATCCAAATTTAGGATAATATATTAGGCGAATCTATGCCATTACGCTATACACGCGTGAGCTGCCAACTGTGAACAATACTGTACTACCAACTGTAAACAATGTTGTATTACCAACTGTAAAGAATGTTGTGTTGCCAACTGTGAACAATGTTGTGTTGCCAACTGTAAAGAATGTTGTGTTGCCAACTGTAAAGAATGTTGTGTTGCCAACTGTGAACAATGTTGTGTTGCCAACTGTAAAGAATGTTGTGTTGCCAACTGTGAACAATGTTGTGTTGCCAACTGTAAAGAATGTTGTGTTGCCAACTGTAAAGAATGTTGTGCTGTCAACTGTGAACAATGTTGTGCTGCCAACTGTGAACAATGTTGTGCTGCCAACTGTGAACAATGTTGTGCTGCCAACTGTGAACAATGTTGTGCTGCCAACTGTGAACAATGTTGTGCTGCCAACTGTGAACAATGTTGTGTTGTCAACTGTAAAGAATGTTGTGTTGCCAACTGTAAAGAATGTTGTGTTGCCAACTGTGAACAATGTTGTGTTGCCAACTGTAAAGAATGTTGTGTTGCCAACTGTAAAGAATGTTGTGTTGCCAACTGTAAACAATGTTGTGTTGCCAACTGTAAAGAATGTTGTGTTGCCAACTGTGAACAATGTTGTGTTGCCAACTGTAAAGAATGTTGTGTTGCCAACTGTAAAGGTTGGGACACACGAGGCGACAAATCGCGGGGGCGTGTCGCGGGGACATTTCCCTTGTTGAGGACACACGAAGCGACAAATTCGCAGGGGCATGTCGCGGAGACATTTCCCTTGTTGAGGACACACGAGGGGGCATGTCAGAAAAGGAAAGGGAAAATAAAATAACGTTATGTGATTGGTTTATTTTAATTTTGTCCTGGGGTCTAGTTGCACGAGCTGTTCACACGATGGGACAAGTCACGGGAACATACTTTTGTCACCGCGACATGTCGCACGAATTCAAATCATTTTGAATACATGCAACATGTTTCGGGGACAAAATTTTGTCCCCGCGACAAAGTTTTGCCAGTACACACGACGGGATTTGTCCCTGTAACATGTCCCCGCGACATGTCCCTGGGATTTGTCGCCTCGTGTGTCCTAACCTGTTGCCAACTGTAAAGAATGTTGTGTTGCCAACTGTGAACAATGTTGTGTTGCCAACTGTAAAGAATGTTGTGTTGCCAACTGTGAACAATGTTGTGTTGCCAACTGTAAAGAATGTTGTGTTGCCAACTGTAAAGAATGTTGTGTTGCCAACTGTGAACAATGTTGTGTTGCCAACTGTAAAGAATGTTGTGTTGCCAACTGTGAACAATGTTGTATTACCAACTGTGAACAATGTTGTGTTGCCAACTGTGAACAATGTTGTGTTGCCAACTGTGAACAATGTTGTGCTGCCAACTGTGAACAATGTTGTGCTGCCAACTGTGAATAATGTTGTGCTGTCAACTGTGAACAATGTTGTACTGGCAACTGTGAACAATGTTGTGCTGTCAACTGTGAACAATGTTGTACTGTCAACTGTGAACAACGTTGTACTGGCAACTGTGAACAATGTTGTGCTGCCAACTGTGAATAATGTTGTGCTGTCAACTGTGAACAATGTTGTACTGGCAACTGTGAACAAATGTTGTGCTGTCAACTGTGAACAATGTTGTGCTGTCAACTGTGAACAACGTTGTACTGGCAACTGTGAACAATGTTGTGCTGCCAACTGTGAACAATGTTGTGCTGCCAACTGTGAACAATGTTGTGCTGCCAACTGTGAACAATGTTGTGTTGCCAACTGTAAAGAATGTTGTGTTGCCAACTGTAAAGAATGTTGTGTTGCCAACTGTGAACAATGTTGTGTTTGTATCAGTTTGTAATATTATAATCGCCGAGGAAAACTCAGGGAAGTATGCTGAGATAAGTTTAGGTGTTTGATTTTGTATGGTTCAGTGAAGTTGTTTACGAGTTTTATTACTATTGATTGAAGTAATTATACCTTTGGGAGATGCTTTGTGTTTGTGAGATATGCAAGTTCTACGACTAGTCGACTATCTATAATATTATATCTATAATAGATATGCAAGCGGGAAATTTAGTAAAAGAGAAAGGATTTCTTTAGGCCCATTTACACTGGCGAGTTTTGGTACGATTTTTCTCACACTAGGGGATGCAATTGAGTGGATGACTCATGAAAGTATAATTTCATATTGTTGGAGGAACTTCAACCAAATAATTCATTTACTTCTTAATTTGTTTGTGGTATCAACATATCCGTCAAACAAACCTTTGTGTTCTGCGTCTCAGGGGATTGCAATAGTTTTGTAAGTCATGAATCCACTCGATCGTATGCACCAGGAGGAGAAAATTCGTACCAAAACTCGCTAGTGTAAATGGGCTTTTAGTCTACTAATTTTCCCTGCATGGTTGATGAGGGAAAATTAGTAGACAAAGAAATTTTTTGTTTTCTACTAAATTTCCCGGGGAAATTTAGAAGACAAAGGCGTATGTATGCATGGGTAATGAGGAAAATACGAGGTTTACATTCCCGGAGAGAACAAAAGAATCCGAGGCGATCATGGTATTACCTGTGATATTACATCAGAAGCTAAGGACTTACATTAATGCTCTTGGGTGTGTGAGCGCCATCGAGAAATAGAGTGTAGTGGTTTCTTTCGATACAATGTGAGCGTCCTGGCCAATATGTTTTCTGCAGCCCTACAAAGGTTTATAGTACAAGTGGAGTCATAATAATGCTATAATTGGTCAATTACCGTACGTGCATGTTTGAATAAGGCTATGTGACACAGTGATCAATTATGCTGGATACATACCAGACTTAAACATCATATTGACAGAGAAGGTTCCCGCTAATGGGATCAATTTGTCGTCGGTCAATGTACTGCTACATACTGCTTCACTTGTATTACCAGCTTCACCAGAGGAAATATCTGCATTGTCAACCTGAATGGCTGTAACGTAAATAACAATACTGTCGAATCCCTCATAAGCAGACACCCTTCATAAGCGGATACCCCTCATAAGCGGACACCTCTCTCAACGGATACCCCTTATATGTAGACACCGCTCCGTTAGGACACACCTCATAAGTGGACAACCCTCTTAACGGATACCCCCCATATGTGGACACCCCTCTTAACGGATACCCCCCATATGTGGACACCCCTCTTAACGGATACCCCTCATAAGTGGACACCTCTCTCAACGGATACCCCTTATATGTAGACACCGCTCCGTTAGGACACACCTCATAAGTGGACAACCCTCTTAACGGATACCCCCCATATGTGGACACCCCTCTTAACGGATACCCCCCATATGTGGACACCCCTCTTAACGGATACCCCTCATATGTGGGCACCCCTCATATGTGGACAACCCTCTTAACGGATACCCCCCATATGTGGACACCCCTCTTAACGGATACCCCTCATAAGTGGACACCCCTCTTTACGGATACACCTCATAAGTGGACACCCCTCTTAACGGATACCCCTCATATGTGGACAACCCTCTTAACCCCTCATATGTGGACAACCCTCTTAACGGATACCCCTCATATGTGGACAACCCTCTTAACGGACAACCCTCTTAACGGATACCCCTCATATGTGGACACCCCTCTTAACGGATACCCCTCATATGTGGACAACCCTCTTAATGGATACCCCTCATATGGACAACCCTCTTAACGGATACCCCTCATATGTGGACAACCCTCTTAACGGACACCCCTCTTAACGGATACCCCTCATATGTGGACACCCCTCTTAACGGATACCCCTCATATGTGGACAACCCTCTTAATGGATACCCCTCATATGGACAACCCTCTTAACGGATACCCCTCATATGTGGACAACCCTCTTAACGGATACCCCTCATATGTGGGCACCCCTCTTAACGGATACCCCTCATATGTGGACAACCCTCTTAACGGATACCCCTCATATGTGGACAACCCTCTTAACGGACAACCCTCTTAACGGATACCCCTCATATGTGGACACCCCTCTTAACGGATACCCCTCATATGTGGACAACCCTCTTAATGGGCACCCCTCATATGGACAACCCTCTTAACGGATACCCCTCATATGTGGACAACCCTCTTAACGGATACCCCTCATATGTGGGCACCCCTCTTAACGGATACCCCTCATATGTGGACACCCCTCTTAACGGATACCCCTCATAAGTGGACACCCCTCTTAACGGAAACCCCTCATAAGCGGACGATACATGGACGATCGTCAAGCTCATATCCTCAGAAAAACGTTTCTGATTGCCAGTGAGACGCTCTAACCATTGAGCTAACGAGATTCAGATGGAGAATTCACTACAGCAATGTGTAAATTAACACTTAAAAGTTTAAGTTAATATATATATATATATATCTTGAGACTCATATGAGTAGAGTTGTTGATTCTCTCCTGTGCTTCAAATATATGTGTGCCTGTCATGGCACTCGTGGTCAACTCAGCCTTCCATCCTTCTGAGGTTGGTAAAATGAGTACCAGCATGCTGGGGTGAGTGGAGTTTGTCTAGGGATAGGAGTTGCAACCACCCCTACCTTAGGTGCAAAAGAAAAGGGAGCCTACGTGTTGCCTTCGGCCGCGTGCCGACCTACTTACTTTACACACTTAATAGTGGCCAATGCGCAATTTCAAGTGTTAGGCGGCGGGTTACGGTTAGAAAACTCGTTAGGCGGGAGGTTAGGGTTAGGATCTTTGTTATTTGGGGGTTAGTGGTTATTTACATGGTTAAGTGACAAAATTCTAACGATTATACAGCTCCCTTTTTAGCTAATACTGGCGACCATTTTGAATAAGGCCTGGTCACACAGGAAATTTCAAAAAATGAGCCCAAAATATTGTTGTGGGTACAGAAAGCGCTCAAGAACGCCATTGAGAAATATAAAATACGAGAATGAAAACGTTATTTCTCGAGTACAAGAGTAGATACCGTAAAAAATTAACATTTCTAAACATTAAAGATATTGACTTCAGTTCTCTTTTACAGAAACAATCACTCAAAGTTCAATCTTTTTAAACATACCCTTTTTACGACGTTCCAACCAAGCGTTACACAGCTGAACAGCCAGCGAGGCGTTTTGAAACTGATGCTTGCCCTCGATACCAAGTGCTACAAGGTGTCAAAGAAAATGATAAGAATAAAGACTAATAAATCGAAAGCCAGTTCTGAATATGAGAATGTATTTGCCTGACATTTTCTGTGCGAAAATACCCGAAGGAATGACAAATACCGAGGAAAACCAATACCGAGAAAAAACAGATTCTGGTATTCTGTTTTATTAAAGACTAGTTTACACGAGCACGTTTTCTTTGGCAATTTGACAAGTCTTATTTGCTCGTGTGCATGAAGAAACAACTAGGCGCAAACGACATATAGTTCCGTTGAGCGGCGAAGAAACTTGTCAAGTTTAAGGCAAATAAAACTTGTCAAGTTTGCTCATACACACGAGCTGAAATAAATTACTTGTCAAATCGAAACTTGTCAAGCAAAACCTGCTCGTGTGAATTAGCGGCTGAACTCTGTTCTATTTTGCGAAAAAAGTTTCTGAAATTTTGAGAAACTGTGTTCCAGAAACTTGTTTCAGTGTATGCCGAGATTTAGCAGAAATTTGCTGGCTACTTGGTTATTGTATGCACTGGTCAATTGAAACTACGGACCCCGACCTCTGGGACTATGCGGGGATTTTAACATTTCACGATTGTTAAAAACCCGGCTCAAAAATATCGTTCAGTTGTTAAAATACCCGGCTACCCGGGCATAAAGATTTAGTTTTCCCTGATTTTCACAGTTTTCAATAAGTTTTCAATAAGAAAACATTTATAAGTCTAATATTCTTACAACAAACAGAACACAAAATATGTTAAGGCTTTCTATTTGTTTTGCTCATTTCGTCTTTTAATGTCAGTGGTCAGTGTTAAAATCCCGGCGACCAAAAGATCGATGTTTGTTACAACATTGTATTTCCCCGGCAAAGTCCCAGGAGTCAGGGTTTCAATCGACTAGTGCATTACCAGTAAAGGAAAATAATTTAAACACATACTTGTAACTGATTCTCCTGGATAACTGAACATATCAGGGACGACCTTTAATGGAGCCTGAAAAAATCGAGGAAAAAGTCTGTAGGTGTGGCGTTCTGAGATTATACCGTGCTGAGATTTGTCATCTTGGAGAGACCACCTGCAGCGCTATGTAGATCGAGCAATTATTGTTGAGAAAATGAAGCAAGAAGTAGCTCGTGGTCATATTGATGGACCTAGCCTGCGATGCGGCTCCCTACCTCGCAGGACGCAGGCTAGATGGGACCACGCTATATTGTTTTACTGTAGGCGACAGAGACTGTCTCTGATCTTTTAAGATGTTAAAATGAATCAGTTGTCCAAGGTTTTTCCATAGTTTAGAACACAAACTACGGCTCCATAACAGTATTACTATGAAGCCGCAATTAGCGCGTGGCATCCACCATCTTTCGTTTTGTTTGCCATTAATTTCTTCATCCGAAATTTTGGCGAATAGCCATTATGAGTTTTTTTTTGAAAACTTAATAGTCACCGCGCTACGCGTTTATACAAATAAAATTTAGAATTACCTTTAATTCTTTAGCCCTCTGGGCTAATACACGAGACGATGTATGATCTTGTGGTACTGTGAAGGCAGGAACTCCAGCCTTAATAGAAAACACCAACAGCAGTATTTTACATACCATCAACAATAATATTATCGTCTTTAGTATAGGCAATCGTATGATAGCGAGTGAAATTAATGATTTACACTACGAGTGATATTTGAAAATTGTGTCAAAAATTGCACGAGCCGTTAGGGGAGTATCAAATATGATGAAATATCACGAGCAGTGTAAATCCTTAATTGCACGAGCAAAATCATATGATTACTTGTTATATGTACGTTGTCTGGAGACCAACTTGTCAAAACGTTTCTGATCTTAGACATAGTTTAGGGGGGGGGCTTATTTTCAGGCAGGCTTATTTTCCAGGACTTATTTTCGTAAGTAAATGTAAAACTATTTTGTACGTCGCCAATGTAGTAAGACTAGCCAGTTTACTTAGTTCAGTATACCTGCAGTGACACTGTAATGTCTATATTAAAGCAACAATATCCTCCGTTTCGAACACGAACATGTCCTTGTGCATACAAATAATTTACTTGTGTGTTTGAGGTGTTTCTTGGGGGATTGGAAGGATTTTTGCGTCTGATGTGGGACTTATTTTCGGGGGGCTTATGTTCGGGGTCTTATTTTCGGGGGGCTTCTTTTCGGGAGCTTATATTCGGGGAGGCTTATTTTCGGGGAGGCTTATTTTCGGGAGCTTATTTTCGGGGAGGCTTATTTTCTGAGGGGCTTTTCGGGGGTGGGCTTATTTTCGGGGGTGGGCTTATTTTCGGGGGTGGGCTTATTTTCGGGGAGGCTTATTTTCGGGGGCTTATTTTCGGGGAGGCTTATTTTCGGGGAGGCTTATTTTCGGGGAGGCTTATTTTCGCAAGTCTACGGGATCGAGTGGTCGCATTAACGGGGTGACTTTATAAAGCAAATAACGGTTGGGGTCTCTGAAAGGTGGAGCCTATGGTTGCAAAACTGATTGTGAAAAAGAGGTTACTGGATGACAACATGTACCTTAAAGATGCCTGCTTTGTTCCACGCAATGCTTTCCGTGGTGCCACCCAGAACTGCAACGTGGTCGAACCCAAGCGACGTCACACCACACGCCCAGGGGCGCCTGAGAATTGCAACAGTTAGCAATGATTAATGAAATAGAAAAATGCATGTAAAATATGGTACTATGGCACTTTGCATTGTCACTGTAAAATATGGTACACTATATTGTCCTTTCTTTTGATATTCTTGAGAGAACGCAAAGCCACCAAATGACGGTACCGAAAAAGATGGCGGCTATACATGCATTCCAACAGACGACTTATCAAGTGCTACGTCTGTTGGTAAACACAGAACGGATATTTATAAGATAAATGTTGAATGACGTCACCCTGATTAAAGAAGTAATGTTTAAAATAATGACATACTAAAACAAAGTGCTTTTGACGACATATGAATCAAGGAAGTTAATATGTAATAGATCAAACACGAGTTTGAGTGTTTCATCACGGGTTCCAAACACGATAAAAAAAATGAAAATCAAGGGGCGTAGCCTCGAGGTTTTTATTGTTTTCGAGTGTTTGGAGTCCCCTGATGAAACACGACAAACGAGTGTTTGATCTTGCTTCTCAACCGAGTATGATTTTAACTGGATGTTTAAAAGTCTCTTTACAAAGTTGAATCCTTTTGCGACAGTGATCACCAAGGTGTGCAAAATTTATTCATACAAACGTTGTTTGTCTCTAGAGATAAATGGCCAAAGGCAAAGCCGTCTGTTTGGCTTAATATCGCTTTTAAACGGCCAAAAGCTACCATTCGTTTCAATATTTGGCAGGGCACACATTCAAGCAACTTATAGAGTCGTTCGGTAGAGCAATTTAAAGGTTTCAATTGAAAAAGGAGAAGCACCGTGCCTTAATTTTATCGTTAGATTGTAAAGTTTTTATAATAATGCAAATGATGTTTTATCTCTGTGTTTTGACTAGGATGAATCTTGATGTCCAAACACGAAGCGTATCAAGATCTTTAGTGATCTTGATACGCCTTCAATCGGACATCAAGATTCATCCTCATCAAAACTCAGTGAACCAAGGCCTTTACCTGGTATCAAATCTCATGCACGTGTCAAAATGCGTAACTTGAATTGGCTGATAATCTCATGAATTATTAATGAGGTTGAGAAAGATTGACGCCATTACGTTCAATTGAAACAATGAGCATAAATATATTTATTCTATTTTATTAGCTTCACCATTGTGCAAAAAAACACCAAAAAGAAACCTAACATAGATTACACTATACAGTAATAAAACAATGGCAGGGTAACCACAACATGCCCTTACAGAAAAAGTCTATAGGCACCTATAGGCATTGATTAGCCATTACTGTGGATCTAAAATTTAAAAGTATATTTATAAATAATAATAATATATAATTACTGTTAATTTAATAATACACAACAACTGTAGCTCAGGAGGGCCACAACACTCCATTTCTACACCTCGCCAAGATTAGTTGTGATCAATAACTCATCATCGAAATGGTAAAGGATCGAGATAACCAAAGCCAAGCCCAAGCGCAGAAACACACCATTGAGTATGATTTGAGTATGATTTATTTTGAGTCGATCACGCAGGATAAGGTTACCCTATTTATCCAAGCCAGAGGCTCATGTTTCAAGCGTTCGACTATTCAGTTTATCACTCTTAGGCGAACGGAAAACCCAACTGATTAGGGATTCCGAGGGCCTACGACTTAAGGTCGTTTTCCAAGAAGACCCGAAAGTCTTACCATTTGCTGGCGTTGTTGTCAGTTGTCACCCGGAGCCATAGCCGTTCAGTAATGCTGCGGACGAATTACACTTCAAGCAGATAGTTTTAAAGGTTATAGGACGTTTGCCAGAGATTTAAAATAGTATTTGATCATGGTTGATCTGAATAAATTAAGAGTTTTCATACATATAGTTTAGTTCGTAGGCTAAAGTGTTCGATATGCTGGTGGATCTTATCAAGTACAGTTGTTTTACATTTGCTTATTATGTATATTGCTTGAAGATCTAGTAGAAAATCTAACTCACCTTAGTATGTTGGTTGTATCATAAGCACCTCCAATACCAACTTCAATAATGGCAACATCAACCTGAATACACACATTATTCATGTCAATTCATCCATAACAGATATTAAAATGCAATGTGTAGTCAGGGGCGTAGCATGAGGGGAGGGGTGTGGGGGATGTAACACCCCCACTTTTTATACTGAACTAGTCAGTAAAACGCGGAGTCGGTCGGTAATGGCTGGAGCCGTTGGTAAAACCGATCGGTTAAACTGGAAGTTTGGAAACCTTGTGATAAATAGATCTAACTTAAACATTAAAACATGAATCTATATTCTATAACGGTGGATTTTGTATGTATATACAACATCGTGCCCAGATACCTTTCTCCAGAGGAGCGTCCAGGGCCACGTGTTCGTCGGCCGAGGGGGAGGGAAGATGTTAGACACAAAAATTTGCAAAGGAGTGAGGGTTTATAGTGGAGCTCATTTTCCAGATGGGTGTCGGAAAAAAATTGATAGCGTCTAATACAAATAAACAAGATAGTTTTGCTGTTTTTGTTGGATTTTTTGTTTGATGAGAACTTCAATGTGTCTAAAAATGCTTAAGTAAGAGGTTTCTAGAATGTATTCAAATACGAAAGCGGCGTATGTAAATTTCAAAAGGTGCCGAACGCTTGTAGCAAACCGTTTGAGTGCTTGAATTAAACTGTTCCAACGCTTGAAGTAAACTGTTTGTCCCCCCCCCCCCCCTTCAAACATTTTGGGAGACTGTTTGAATGCTTTGACAAAGTCGGAAACTCCAGGGGTGAGGAGAATCAATGTTTGAATCCCAAAACGGAAATTCCACGAAGGAGGCCGGTTCCGCCTTCGGTGGTGGAGGTAAGGGTATTTTTTGGAACTACACAATTAAGCCTAAGGCCAAAAAATATATATGTTTCTCATGAACAGGTTTAAAATGACCCGGTGACAAGGACATTGTTTTTTAAAAATATTTTGTATTTAATTGTGTGAAGGGTGGGGATGGAATTGATGTACTGAACGGGTGCAATGATAGAAAAATCATTTCAGTTTATAAATTACTCTGGTTAGACAGTTTGATGCTACTCTGGCTTTAAAAAGTTTTTTGAACGTAACTTAAAAGTTACTGTCCATGACCAAACGTTTCGACACACCAGTCTAGTATCTTCATCAGGGGTGATCGTTGTAAGACCACACAACCAATGGTCAGTGACAATACATATTCAATTCATCAAGGATATATAAAAGTTGAAAAATTACTAAATGTTTGCGGAAAATCGGGAAAAAAACGAGTGAACCGCACGTGATGATCTGAAACATATATCTTTTTTGCCTATAAACTGGTCAATATTCAAGTTTAACCTTTCTTTGCTATTTAAGACTTAGAACTACTGTACCTTTTCAGTCAGAAATATATAAAAGGACATAACAGTCAGAAATACAAAATAAGGTGGCATCTCAGATGTTGAATCCTATATATATAATGGAGAAATTACATTAGGTTTTTTAGGGAAACCAGCTATAAGTTAACTAAATTCAATAAATATATAGTCTGATGTCAGTCATTTGTTCTAATTGTTATATGGGATGGGAAAATGTTTATACTGTACTCTTACAATAAATCTAGCCCAGGCCCGGACAAAATGGTCAGAAAAGAGGCCCCCTCTTTAGATTTTCCTTTTCTTTCAGTACTCATGTCAGATTGAAATCTTTTCATTTTGCCATTTTTACGGTTCAATCTGGTCTCAATTTGAATTTCTTTTTACAGACAAACTGGTTGTCGAAACAAAAAATTGATTGTTCAAAATGCCATAACAGCGGAATGGAAAAATAACATCAGCTGAGGACCAAGCAGGCAAATTGGAAATCTAATTTGGCCGTGGCTATTAAAGTTTGTAATAAACAACTAAATCAGTCTACTTTCTGTTAATATTGTGCGCCCTTTCAGAATATGAAACATCTCCTGAAAAATTCTCAAAATAATTTTTATGAGGCTCCATAGTGCCCTGATCAGCTAGCCTATAATTAAATTATTTAAAGAAGAACCTGCTTTAAGTTGTCCCAACATTCCCAAAAGTATCGAGCAAATGCCTCTTTAGAAATTGTTCTGCCATCAATGCGGAATCTTTCACGAACTTCCACCAGGTGTGGCGAACTATAATCACACAATAATATAATCAGCTAAATACAAACACTGAATTTCTACATAAACAAGTAAAAATAGTGATTTCTACATGAAACAATTATATACATAATTGTTCATGCTGATCATTAATTTGGGCTTCGCCATTGTTAACTATAATCTAATAGAAATGTTGAGCTCAATCTAATATTTGTAAATATATATATATATATATATATATATATACTGTACCTAAAAAACCCAGTTTTGTAGCCACATTCTCGAAGAATATTGTCACAGAAAGCACACACAGAGCCCTAAAATGGAAACAAATATATATACAGTCAGCATTATGTTAAAGGGACACTCCGGCCCAAATACAAATGCAGTTCATATGAAAGATCTTACTGACTTTAGTTTATTTCCAAAGTTTCAGCATTCCTATCAATTTAGTTGAGAAGATATTGCTAGTTGAAGTTGAAAATTTGTGGATTTTGACGCCATATTGGTTTTGAAAATATGACGTCATTGAGTGATTCTTTATCGTCAGTGGAGTTGTTTTGATGGCGATCACATAGTGATAGTTATTGTGAATGGTCTTTGGACGAAAATTAGTCGAAATAAACTATTTGTTCATCATGCAGGAAAGTAGAGGAGCTTCTTAGGCATAATACGAGATCACGTCACTCAGTGACGTCATATTTGAGAAACAAAATGGCGTCGAAATTGGACAAACTCTCCAACTTCAACTAGCAATATCTTCTCAACTAAATTGATAGGAATGCTGAAACTTTGGAAATAATCTAAAGTCAGTAAGATCTTTCATATGAACTACATTTGTATTTGGGCCGGAGTGTCCCTTTAATGTGTTCATCAAAAACACAAATAATTTGGGATCCCAGGTGCGAAAACCAGTGGGAATCTTGGGATGCCAGGTGGGCAACCTGGAATACCAGGTGGCCAACCTGGGATGCCAGGTGAACAACCTGGGATGTCAGGTGGGCAACCTGGGATGTCAGGTGGGCAACCTGGGATGTCAGGTGGGCAACCTGGGATGTCAGGTGGGCAACCTGGGATGTCAGGTGGGCAACCTTGGGATGTCAGGTGGGCAACCTGGGATGTCAGGTGGGCAACCTGGGATGTCAGGTGGGCAACCCTGGGATGTCAGCAACCTCGTTCCCAGGGGGGTCGGGGGGGGGGGGGCGGGCGGGCGGAGATAAGGCCCTGGGAACGAGGTTGGGATGTCAGGTGGGCAACCCTGGGATGTCAGGTGGGCAACCCTGGGATGTCAGGTGGGCAACCCTGGGATGTCAGGTGGGCAACCCTGGGATGTCAGGTGGGCAACCCTGGGATGTCAGGTGGGCAACCGTCAGGTGGGCAACCTGGGATGTCAAGTGGGCAACCTGGGATGTCAGGTGGGCAACCTGGGATGTCAAGTGGGCAACCCTGGGATGTCAGGTGGGCAACCCTGGGATGTCAGGTGGCCAATCTGGGATGCCAAGTGGGCAACCTGGGATGTCAGGTGGGCAACCCTGGGATGTCAGGTAGGCAACCCTGGGATGTCAAGTGGCCAACCTGGAATGTCAGGTGGCCAACCTGGGATGTCAGGTGGCCAACCTGGGATGTCAGGTGGCCAACCTGGGATGTCAGGTGGCCAACCTGGGATGTCAGGTGGCCAACCTGGGATGTCAGGTGGGCAACCCTGGGATGTCAGGTGGGCAACCTGGGATGTCAGGTGGCCAACCTGGGATGTCAGGTGGGCAACCTAGGATGTCAGGTGGGTAACCTGGGATGTCAGGTAGGCAACCTAGGATGTCAGGTGGGTAACCTGGGATGTCAGGTAGGCAACTTAGGATGTCAGGTGGGTAACCTGGGATGTCAGGTGGGCAACCTGGGATGTCAAGTGGGCAACCTGGGATGTCAGGTGGTCAACCTAGGATGTCAGGTGGGTAACCTGGGATGTCAGGTGGGGCAACCTGGGATGTCAGGTGGGGCAACCTGGGACGTCAGGTGGGGCAACCTGGGATGTCAGGTGGGCAACCTGGGATGTAAGGGGGGGCAACCTGGGATGTCAGGTGGGCAACATGGGGTGTCAGGTGGGCAACGGATACCAGGTGGTCAACCTGGGATGCCAAAAAAAAAATATATATATATATATATATATATTGGTATATATATATATATATATACACAAACAACAGGAATGCTGACTGAGTCATGTTGGAATTACTAATCATCAAATGTCTAATACAGATGTATTTTTGGTTTTCCTTTTTGTGCAAGTGTCTTAATTTTGCAAGCAAGAGATGACACACACTTAAATTGAGAGCTATTTATAGCCCTATTGAAATGTAAAAAGTTCAACAAAGCTCACCTTTCCTTTGGTTCCACTGACATGAATAGCAGATAACTTATCAAGTTCTTCTACCTGAAGAAAAGTATACAATGTCTGGTGAGCATGGTGCTAAAAACCCTTTAATTAAGGTTACTGTAATTATGTTAGGGTACGTATTAAGGTAAATATTCCGTGTTAGGATTATAGTAACCCTTTACTCCACAGTACCAACACATACAAATTCTCCTTATTGGTCTCCAAACATTTCTGACTATACTACTGGTTGGGAGTAGTTGTTTTAAAAACATGTCAGTTTGTCTTTAGTGATCATTTCCTTTATTCTCATTACCTATGTGCCTGGTTGACCATTGATATTATTAGGAGAAGTTACATGCTGATCACTCTTGGGGCATAAAGGGTTGGTTAGTATTACAAAACTACAGACTAATTACAATTCATAGTCAGGATGGTGATGAACTTGAAACTCCATGATACTCTTTAGCCACAACCTTGATATTATACCACCCCAGCCTTGGCAAGGGCTCTGGAAGTTTTTCAAAGTTGTGGGTGTCTGTGTCTCACAGAATGCCATAAACAGGACCACACCCTTCAGAGAATATAACAGATAACTATATATATACATAACATACAAGATAACGTCACAACAACTTCAAGAACTTTTATTATTGAATAATATACTGAACAATTTGTGAAGAGTTAGAGATCGTTTCCAAAATGTCACTGTTCGTTACATACAATGCATCACCTTATAATAATAATGTAAAATAGTTAATTTAGTTATGTATAAAAAAACAAAGATGTCCTTCATATTAAGGCAGCACACTAAATAACTTTTCGAAAGTTCCCGATCATGGTGATCGCCAGTCATGATTTTCCGCCGTTCAAATGAAAATCTGGCTGATCGGGAACGTTTTCCTAACTTCACTACACTATGACTGTAACTACTTAAAATTGCAGTCACAATCTATTTTCAACTTTTAAACTGGCAAATTATCAGTAGTTCATGTTGTCATGCCTTGTCATAGCAAAATACAGCAGCATTAAGACCTAAAATTTATTCTAAAATCGCACTCACATTCAGCCGGTGGCATAACAGCAGAAACGTTCATGATCATCGGTTCGAATTGCAGATTGTGCAAGTACGTCATGCAAATTTATTTACAGTTAATGATATCAGTGAGAAAATTATTTGAGCCGTTTCCTGTCTTAGCTTAGGCTAAACAAATGATTTTCGCGTGTTTCAAAATGATCGCCAACCCTGCTTTTCCGCTGATCATAAACAATTTCTTGCTGATCATTGATCAGCACTTATTTCAAGCCGTGTGTAGGACACCCACAGTCTAGAAAGTGTGGGTGTCCGAAATGACATGATTAAAGGACATTGGCAACAAAAATGTTTGTCTAATATGAAAGAACTCGTAAAATGATATAGACGTAACATCTTTTACAACTTTTCCATATTTTACTTCCTTTTTGAAATATTTCAGTTTGTTTGATATATGTAAATGAGATGGTCTCCGACGGGGATCAGGTGCAGGGTAGAGAATTTTCATTCATTATAATAAGAAGTTATTATACGTACATTTTCAAGTAAATTTGTGGAACAAACTTGAAGATGGAACTAATATTTTAATGAGTGAAAATTCTCTACCTTGCACCTGACGTCAGAGACAATCTCATTTACATATCAAACAAACTGAAATATTTAAAAAACCAAGTAAAATACGGAAAAGTTATAAAATGTGTTACTCTATCATTTTACAAGTTCATTCATATTAGACAAACTTAATTTCTGTTGCCAATGTCCTTTAATGACATGACTAACCAATTAACTAACAAATGACATATTGGTTAACCATGTGCCCATTTCTAATTCTACCTAAATTGTTGGCTCTTAACTTTTATATTCCTATCAAATTAAAGAAATACATCTTTCAGCCAATAAACACCGTGTATGTTTTTGAAATTCTATTTTAAAATATAGATTTACCGTAAATATAACCATAAATAGCAATACAAACAGTAAATAATTATACAAATGTCACGTTCTGTACTCACCGGCACTTTGGCCCTGGAAGCAAACATTTTGGCTTTCTCAAATCGATCACTTTGTCGTATTTGTCCACTTCGACATATTTCTTGGAGAGCAGAGGCATTAGACTGTAAAGTATTGAGGGCTTTGACCGCAGCCTTTGGGAGAAAAGATTAAAACACTTTGTAATAAATGTGACGTAGTAAATGGCATATAGACGTAAAAGTCTCGTGTCTGTACAACACTTATAAATCAGAAAGTCATGAATTGCAACGAATTAATATTGGAGAATTTACCTCGTACGATCTTGTCATTGGGAAAGTAGATAGATGCCTTGTATTCAATTTCTGATAAACAACTTTCAGCCCTTCGAGAATAAGCTTCTTGTACATTAATAATACGACAACACGTGGATATTCTTTGATATCAACATAAACCTACCCAGTCTCCCAGTTCCTTAAACATATTCATATCTCATGTTAATGAGAATAGGTGTTCTGTGCGACAAAGCTGGAAGTCGAGGAGGGAAGTTAACGAGTGTTTTCCAGCATACATTAGAATAAAGTTCAAGTTTAGTTGAGTAATTTCAGTGGGTTCCGTGACTTGTTGCGTAATCACCATGCTTTCTCCACGAGTCATGTCGCCGGCCGGCGCGGAAGCCTCTCGACACTAATTTCCATCTATCACAACCTAAACAAACTAATAAACTAATTTTAGCTCAAGCGAAGACTAGAAGGAGGCTAAGACTAGTCCTAACACGACGAAAAAACTAACCTAGTCTTAGAAAGAAAAAATGAAAAGATAAGAATTCAAGGGAAAGCGACTTGGCCATCCGTCAAAGGTAGGTCACGTGGAAAATGACTCCCAGGCCAGGCAAACAAAGACTGGAAACCGGGGGAGGGCTAAGATATTTTGGGCTTCCATTTGGGGAGGGCACACATTTTTGGGCGCTTGTTTTAACAACAAGACTTTTAAAATATTTTTAAGCTACTTCAATGGACCATCCAGCTCCACCTTGGTCCCTTAACCAGCAATCAGCATTCGAGACCTCAAACATTCTGCTTGATAACGAGGCTTCCAGGATTAAAACAAAAGAAATAATTTCCTCTTTTGTTAAAAAAATTACCTTAGTTTTGTTTGATTTTTTTGTCATATAGCCTTGGAAGCCTTCAAGAAAATCTCGAACGTGATTCATTGTGGACCACATGCTTCATAATATGGCTGGAAGGTTGACTTTCAACGCCCAGTTTCTGTAATAAGGCTTGCACCCTTTTAATATATAATTGGTAGATTTTGTAAATTCACGAAATGTGCACTTGCGTATAGGCACACTACGCCCCAGGTAATTATAATAATAATAAAAAAGACGTATTATGAGCATTATACAATAGTCTCAATGCTCTTACAACAATATATTCTTAATTTTACTTATAAAACTAATTACAGTTTCATTACAAGATAAAGCCTATACTACATATATTACCACCATGAACAAAAAACTATTAATTTAAAAAAAGAAAAGTCTTAAGTGCTGACTTAAAACTACTTAACATTTCAAAGCTTCTAATTTCCTGTGGTAATGAATTCCACAGTATTGGTGCTGCAGTCTCCATGAGTCACCGTTTTGGATTTTGGCTCAAGTAGCAGATTTCGGTCAGATGATCTCAAAGCACGAGTAGGTTTATATTTAGTTAGCAAATCAGTAATATAAACAGGCGCCTGGCCATGCAAAGCCTTGAAAGTAATAATTAGTATCTTAAAAACAATCCTTGATCTCACCGGCAACCAGTGAAGATTACGTAGCACAGGGGAGATATGCTCCGATTTTTTAACCTCGCTGTAACTTGCTCAATTCAGTTTCTGGTAAGCCATATAGGATGCTATTACAACTATCAAGTTTTGATGCTATGAATGCATGCACCAACTTCTCACAGTCCTTTTTACTCAAATATTCCCTGATCTTGCCAATATTTCTGATAGCCAAAGTGGCCGATTTACAAATGTTATTTACATGAGCATTTAATTTTAAATGTCTATCAACAGCAACACCGAGATCACGTGCAACCGGAGCCGGTTGGATTATCACATCATAATTGACACATATTTCTGGCATTGGTTCACAATGCATAAAACGTGATGATAGATGGACAATCTCGGTTTTACTCGGATTGCATATAAGACCATTCATAGTACACCAGTTGGTGATGTCCTTAATACATAACTCAAGTTTAGCTAGAGCAGCAGGTCAATTATGCCTACTTATTCTCCTAGTAATATCTGCGTTTCTAGATAACAATTCAGCCATGTAAGCTCGACAGACCCCATGCAACCACTTCCCCTCGCTCGCCTTTTCTACCCCCCCCCCCCCAAGAGTTTCATCCTAACACCCCCCTGCGGGATTATCCCCATCCATGGTTCCCAGACTTCGCACGCCGTGTATTAATTTGTTGATGGCCGTTTCATCGTAGAAATTTTTATTTTTTATTTTTTAGTAATCTCGGTCAATATTTAACCGATTTCAATTCTGAAAACAGATTTGGAATTACCGAATCTAAATACATAACATACGTGTCTGTTATATTACGAGAACATGCATATCCTTCGTAAAAATCTGTTACGTACTTAGAAATTAATCGGCAATGAGGAGGCCGCTTCGTCGTGTATTATTTTGAACGTTATCTCGGTCAATATTCAACCGTTTTCAATTCTGAAAACAGATTTGGAATTACCTAGTCAAAGTACATAACATACGTGCCTATTATGTTACGCAACCGTGTATACCCTTCGTAAAAATCTGCTTATGTACTTAAAAATTAATCGGCCATGTTTGTGCCGATTTTCTCCCCAACGAATATTGGCCGATTAAAACGGATCACGTAAAAGGCGTACTCGGAACTTACCGGTTGGTCTTAGCCAATCATGTGTACGAGATTTGGTCCTACGCCATGTACGGCTTATATATACAAATATATATACAAACCTTTCGTGAGAAATGGATCCCTGCCGCAGCGAGATTATCACACCCACATTTGCCACGATTTCAAAAGATCTTTTTTATTTACCATAAATACAAAATTCCAAAAGACATTCCTAATCATTTTCGTTGCATAAATAATTGAATTGCAAAGACTAAATTTGAATAATTTCTGGCCCAAGAACCTTCATCACCATACCGACTAAGTAAAGACTCCCGGTAACGAAGATCTGCACGTGATCGGCGCGTGATATGACGTCAGGCAAGGTGGCCTTCCGAGAGGTTATCGACGCATCACGATCGTTAACTACCCAACGAACTGCATCGGAAACGCAGCCAAACACGCGCGAGTTCTGTTCTAAAGTTTGAATTTTTGCCATGTCAAGAGAGTCGGCCGCTGAAATATTATGTTGGCGAATAATTTCTTTCCAGGTTTCCTGGATTACGAAACATTTCTGCTTTTGGGATTCCGGCGTTCTGGAAAAGTTTGAGATATCTAAAACGAGGAAAAAGGTTTGTGGTGTAATAATTATCATTTATAGACCCCGAGCGAGGGGAATTCAACGAAATATCATCTCGAGGGTCTATAAATGATATATTATACCGAAACAATCTTGAATGCTGTCTTGAAACGTCTAGAAACGTCTTGTAAAGCATCTTCAACCCAGGATAAAACATTGATTAATATTACATCAATGTTTTATCAAAGCTAACTTGCTCAAATTGAGCTTTTTCGGAGTTAAAATAATTTGTTTGAACCGTTTCTAGAACTTCCAAACAAAGTATGTATTATATATTCTATTCATTTTACAAGTTCGTTAAAACATTCGCGGTCAGTTACAACGGCTCGCCGCATTGTAACTGCCCATAAACATCGGCCGCTGATGTTTTAACTACTACTTGTAGGCCATGCTCCTGGCCTACAAATCTGTTTTTCGGCCTACTTTTTGCCATTTGTAGGCCGTTAAATCGCACCCTGCAATTGAGTTTTTTAACGCATTCGAGGTGTTCGACGAGACACTCTTTTCTATTTATCCGAGGTGTTTTTTCGGTGGGGCCATGCAAAAAGCCTCCCATTGGAACACATAACTAACCTGACGTCATCGCAAGCGGTTCTTCAGACAGTATATTGGGACAAAACACGACATAATCGAAATTACATTTCTAAAGAAAATATAAGAAAAAATGCTATGAATTCTCTAAAAAATGTAATCGAACCACAGCAGCAGGGGTGGCGCCAGGAATTCCACGACGCAGGGGCTAAGGTCCCCGACAGGGGGGCTAAATGGTTGTTGTAGTTCCAAATGGTTGTTGATTTTCTAAGCCTCTGAAACGCTATTTCCTGCATTTTGAGGGCAGTTTAACAAAAAAAATTAAAATAAAAAACAGTGAAAATCATGATTTTATAGTCAGTGTTTCCTTACTGTATACTAAACTAACTCTAACAATAATATTCACGCAAAAACTAGATGACAGTGAGTGCGCAAAACAACAAGAGGTGATAGATTTGTGCCAGAGATGAAAGTTGATTACCTTTGACGTTGTTTAGCGAAACGTTTGTTAATGCGTAAAAAACTTTTACGATTCTAAGAAAACAAAAGACGAACTTTTTTCTTTTTTCTTCTTCTTTTTTCTTTTTTTTTCCAGCTCGTTCCCCGACGAATTGTTAATTTTTCCCCAACAGGGAGGCTAAGGTTCCCCGACAGGGAGGCTGTAGCCCACCCTGCCACCCCCCTCTGGCGCCACCCCTGAACCACAGGGTTATCAAATCAATTGCTCTTTGCGAGTAGTGTGCTCTACCGATATGATATTCCTATCTCATAGGAAAATAATGGGATGTTCTTAATTGACCCTTGTAAGTTGTAAAGTCATGCTATGTCCTCTGATTCATAGTGGCTCGATGGTTAGAACGAATTCATACCAACGTTCAGTAAGTTACGGATTTGATTCGAGTTTGTATACTCGAGTTTATATACGCCTTGACCAACAAAACACCAAAACAATTAAGTTCACATTACTTACAAGAAGAGGTCCCATTAAGGTTTTACCATCCCTGTTGCCTTTGAAATTGAAGATTAAAACACGTGATATTCGTTTAGGTCTAAAAAGCGATACGGTGAATTTAAATATTCAGTGCATTTAACACAAGTTTAATTAGTTTCAAAGTACATGTGAGAGCAAATTGTACAGTTTATAACAGTGATGTAATGTGATGTAATGTTACGTGACTTAATGTAATGTAATGTAATGTATAATGTAATGTATAATGTAATGTATAATGTAATGTATAATGCAATGTATAATGCAATGTATAATGTAATGTAATGTAATGTAATTATTTTTTTAAATTTATTTATTTACAAGCTTTGCCACATTGAGTAGCAGGGATACCCCACAGAGCTTATCGCTCCATTACGGGGTCCCTAAGATTAAAAATAAACTAACAGCACATTTTAACAAGAAGACTAGATAGGGGACGACACAGGTGACATTTTACACATACGGTTTTAAAGGTTTGCGGTATTTCGACATCGTACACGTGTTCAGTTGTATAATGATAATGTAATGTAATGTAATGTAATGTATAATGTGTAGTGTGTGTAATGTAATGTAATGTATAATGTGTAGTGTGTGTAATGTAATGTAATGTATAATGTGTAGTGTGTGTAATGTAATGTAATGTATAATGTGTAGTGTGTGTAATGTAATGTAATGTATAATGTGTAGTGTGTGTAATGTAATGTAATGTAATTTTCTGTGATAGTGAAGGAAATGAATAAGATTTACGGAAAACATGCTGTCCTAGAGAGAACCAAAAAAAACATTTCAAAATCTCGCTCGCTTAACTTCCGAAGTTCGTTACGAGCAAAGCTCACTGCCTAAAACTAATGTTCCTTTCGATATTTTTTAACAATTTTACATCAGCTGGATAGAAATAGATTGTTTTAATACAGCACAAGATAATTGCTATTAGTTTATCAAAGGTTTTGTTTGGTTTTGTCTCTCTCGTTACTGTAATTCAGTAACTAGTCTATAAGTCTGTAAAGGAAATGGCTGGCCGACATTCAATATTGTTTGCGATCGAAATATGCATTTAAAATTGCTTTTATGGTCAAAGATGTTTGTAGTTAAGGACGAGTTGTCTAATTGTTTTAGTAGAAACAAATTAGTGGACTATTACAAATCATGCATTCTCAAAAAAATTATCCAAAAACTCATCTGAAACCTCCCCAAAATGAGAGTTTTCTGCCATTGTTTTGAGCGCGTTTCCCAAACGTTGTCTATCACGAATAGACAACGGTTGAGTAGCCAATCAGAATGCAGCATTTGTAATAGACCATGGTCAGTTTCTACTAAGAGCAGATAGTCAACTGGGGTTTCGCAATCGTTGACTATATCAGCCCATAGACAACTCGGGCGCGTTGTATAATTGTTAGATGGGCAGAATAGGTGATCGACGTTTCGAACGAAGGTCCTTTGTCAAAGAGTGAAATGAAAATGCTTTATATTTTGCTGTAACTGCAGGTGAATAACATAATAACTAAATTAAATTTGCAGACTTGACCATAAGATAAACACTAACTTTAACGCCCAAGGTAGAGGTACCTCTTTTGGAGTATTTCTTCATTTGATCTATCGTTAAACCACAAAGAACAGGCCTGGATGGAAGAATAGAACATCAATTAAAACTTAGAATTTGTTGAAGTAATTACCGTAGAATCCCGAAAGTAGCGTCCCCCGTTTCGTTTTTTTTCTTCATAACTAGTGATATATGAGCTGACAGCTTGCTAGCATAGTCAATCGAGATATGGTCTGGAAACTCAGCTAAAGTCTTTGTTTTATCTTTTTGTTCGTCTTTACGGTGTACGGTCACTGAACCTATTGTATTTTAGTATAATGAAGCAATCATCCAATAGAATCGCTCAACCGTCTTGTTTAAATATTAATAAACCTAAAACAAAGGATTTGCACGGTGTAAGGCACGTTCAACATCAAAACGTAGCTCATTATAGTCGCTTTGAAGTTTGCCGAGTTTCCAGACCATATCTCGATTGACTATGTTGCTAGTATAAGAACCATCTATATAAGAAGCCAAACAGTGGAACAAATATAGAAAGAAAATAAATAATTTACCATCCATCCATCCCCGTCATCTCCATATATATATATATATATATATATAATTAATTAAGGTAGATTTTGCAATAAATAACCTCAATGCTTTTTCTCGTGTGTGCTCCGTCGAGATAAAACGTTAGATTAGTTCTTTCAATGCACTGTGTTCGTCCTGGCCAGTAGGTCTTCGAGAGACCTGAAATGAAAATACAATGAAAAGAAATGACATAAGTGAAATGAAAGAGATTAAAGTGCCTTATATTTTTATATTCTTTGGCACTTTCTGATGAGAATTACTTAAAGTGTTTATGAAACGAAAATTAAGTTTTAGTTATTTAAACGAACTCCTAAAATAACGAAGAATTGTAATTTAGAGCTCTTTCATACCTCACGTCTTTCTTGAGATATTTAGACTTTTAACACCACCGACGTCACGAGGTTTTCAAAACTACTAAAATTGTACGTTTCCGGAGCGCGAAAATTAGTCTTGGCCGATTTTATGGCCAGAGAGTCGTTTTAACTCCAAACTAATGGTTGGAATGGATTCAGCACCCCAAAACCATCCCATTAGACATCCCATAAGCTAATATTGGCAAATTTTATTTTCCCACTTTTTTTGCCCAGACCCTCCGGGTAACACCAATTTCCAATAAGTTAAAATGTTGTGCAAACCGTGTGACGTCATAGATTATCTCACATTCGTCTAAATATCTCGAGAACCATATGGAAGAGCTGTAAATTGATGTCCTCCGTTATTTTAAGAGTTCTTTCAAATATGACAAACTTTATTTTCGATTCATTGGCACGGGTTTGAAAATGGATTGAAGTGAAATCGCAGTTAGGTTACCTTCTTTAAAAGAGTCTGGAATTGAAAAGACATCTGCCGTCGGAGGTGAAGACGATCCCTCAAATGAACCAGAAACACTTTCAAGCGAACTACGTTTTCCTGAAACGATACCGTAACCAATGGTTATGGCGTAACTACAGGGTCGTCAAAAATGAACAGGTTTTGTGATTGGTTGATTATTATAAGTAATAGCATGGCATGAGGTTGATTAATGGAGGTAATAGAACGACCAGGAGTGCGAGTGATTACAAAATCGATCGAAGAGGTCGATTTGTTAGTCACGAGTATGATTTTGACATCACTAGCACGACTGGTCGTTCTATTACCTGTTAATTATATCCCCTCTGTAATAGCTCTTTTAAAACAATTTACAGTACCATTTACAATTTACAGTACCATTTACAGTACCATTTACAGTACCAATTACAATTTACAGTACCATTTACAATTTACAGTACCATTTACAATTTACAGTACCATTTACAGTACCATTTACGGTACCATTTACAATTTACAGTACCATTTACAGTACCATTTACAGTACCATTTACAATTTACAGTACCATTTATAGTACCATTTACAGTACCATTTACAATTTACAGTACCATTTACAATTTACAGTACCATTTACAGTACCATTTACAGTACCATTTACAATTTACAGTACCATTTACAGTACCATTTACAGTTTACAGTACCATTTACGGTACCATTTACAATTTACAGTACCATTTACAGTACCATTTACAATTTACAGTACCATTTACAGTACCATTTACAGTACCATTTACAATTTACAGTACCATTTACCATTTACAGTACCATTTACAGTACCATTTACAATTTACAATACCATTTACAGTACCATTTACAGTACCATTTACAATTTACAGTACCATTTACCATTTACAGTACCATTTACAATTTACAATACCATTTACAGTACCATTTACCATTTACAGTACCATTTACAGTACCATTTACAATTTACAGTACCATTTACAGTACCATTTACAGCACCATTTTGGCTCGGGTTACCCGGAAGTAAGTAAGTACCATTTACACTATTATATTATCAACTCAACTATCAACACTATAGTTTTTTGGTTTTTTTTAGTTTTTTTAAGTAGAACACAAAAGGTTTGTGTAGTAGTAAGGCGATTCAAATGACTGGATGATTATCTCTCTTGATCGTTTTCGGTGATTCACGTGACAAAGATTCGAATGCATGGTGGCCATGTTGAAAATTCGGTCTTTCAACTTTATAGCATGAGAAAATGTCTTTCATATACGGACCTAAAACCCTAGGGAAAAGTGCCTATCCGGGATTTGGGAATTTTATATTTGTGATCTTTGGAATCTCTTAAGAAGAATTGTAAAATATCTTGTCGTGCGAAAATTTCATCTTCATATCTTTTCCCCTGATAAAGTGATTTACTATTCACAGTAGTAAATCGACTTTAGCAGAGAGGAAAAGGCATGAAGATGAAATTTTCGAACGACAAGATATATTACATTTCTTCTTGGTAGAACCCAAAGATTACGAATATGTAAAATCCCCAAACCCCCCCCCCCCCGGCTAGGCACTGTAACAAGTGATTGAGCTCGTACAACAAAGTCACCTACCTAACTTCTCGTGATGTTCCAGCCAAGAATGACACAAGTGGACAGCCAACGAAGCATTCTGATACTGATGTTTTCCTTCAATACCAAGAACTACACATCGTCAGGAAAAGTGAATCGATCCCAAAATGCACAAATCATCAAAATAAATATATGTTATTTACTGGCTGGCAGGTCCGTATGGAGAAATATTTCCCGAGGTCTCAAAAACGGCCTGCGGCCTCGGGCCGTTATTGAGACCTAGGGAAATATTTCTCAATACGGACGATAGGTACTTATAGTACGTATTCCATATAAGGTCATATCGGACAGGATTGGGAACTTGAGCAAATACGTTGCCCTAACGAGCATATACGTTGCCCTGACGAGCAAATACATTGCCCTCGTACTAGCCTCCTAGTTAATTGGATTGTAACCGACCCCAAAACAACAAAGGTCCTAACCCTCCCCAAAAGCTATAGAATATATTAAAGGAAAGTTAAATGATCTATTTACAACATACGTACAGCTTATCCTGGTAGCTAACTTAGTTCTCTTTAAAAGCGGACAATCGAACATGCCCAAAATTATAATTTTCGTATTACGGATACCATCTTGTCAACAAACACTTTCGGCTGTCTTCGACGAACGTTTTCTTGAGAAATAATCAACTCCCAAAGCTTCAATATATATTAAAACAAAGATAAATTATCTGTTTACAATATGCGTACAGCTTATCCGGCTAGCGAACGTAGTTTTCTTAAAAAGAGCGGATAATCGAACATATCGAAACGTGTTAACAATCCCACATCCAGTGGGCTGGTACGAGGGCAATGTATTTGCTCGTTAGGGCAACGTATTTGCTCTTCCCAGTCCCGTCCGATATGACCTTATATGGAATACGTACTGCAGAGTCTTTCAATGCGGTAGATGGGGTAATGGGATAAGGAATACCACTGAAAATCTGGCGTTCCGAATTTCAGCGGTTTTCCTTACCCATTACCCTCTACCGCATTCCCATCCCAACCATTACCCACTGATCTCAAAAATAGGACTGGATTGAGCTTTCTATTGTATCTGATGAGCTGATTTTGAAGCTTGCATATTTGCATAATGTGAATTGACGAGAGATCATTAGAAGCTCCGAGTTTGCAAGCAAATCAAACTGTGACGCTCGCGAAATATAGGTGTAGTGTCTGGCCAATGTAGTTTCTTTGTTAACATTAAATGCATAAAATCTTGAACCTAATTTGACGTCTCATATATTAGGCTTCTCTCACTGGATAATTAGAGCCAACGGCGGCCATTGCTAAGGGACCAAAGTCGCAGTAAATATGTAGGTAGGCCATGAATCGTTTTACCCAGTAATTTGAAAAATGTATTCTGGTCCTCTTTATAGTTTTTGTCGATGGTATGAGCACATAATCCAACAAAAAAACCTCATAGGATCCTCAGTTGATCCCTTAGCAACGGCGAATTTCCGGCTTCATTTTCTGAACAATAGTTGCTCGATCCAGTCTTCTTTTGAGATCAGTACCCATTACCCCCTTTACCGTATTGGAAGCCTCGTGGAGGACGATTTAGTCCTGCAGCTTCGACTAAAATTAAGCTGTACTAAAAGGTGGCATAATTATTCTAAAGTAAAACATTAAACGTTCCGATTACAAACCTTTCGCACCTTTCCCTAGGTATGTCGACATGTCAGGAACGACTTTTAATGGCGTCTAGAAATGGAGAAGAACTACACTGTAGTTGGACATGGAAAAGGCATCAAAATAAAAAAATCTTCGTTGCATACATCCATCACATAAAAATTACATCACATCGTCATAAAAATTGAATTATGAAGGATTCAAGAACTTTCAAGCACTTCTTCATAAATTCAAGGATTTTCAAGGACATTCTCAAACTCATTAATAATTCATGAACCAAAAACAAAAGAAATTAATGTTTAATTAGTGTTTTGAAACCGGAGGAAGATCTATCTAGCTGATCACGTGATGACGTTTTGAAATATTTCAAAGTCCTAGACACTTTGAAAATATGTAAATTACTATGTTTGAGAAGTCAGTGTAAACACTCGACGTCAGACTTTACGTCAGACAGACGTCAGACTTTACTCGTGCATTAAAAATGCTCGCCTTCGGCTCGCATTTTCAATAGGCACTCGGACTTTGAAATCCCGGTAAAGTTTGCACTATTACTTCAAGTTCTGTACGAACTCTGTTGAAATAAGTAATGCTTGGTTATGTTGTATATATACTTGTAAAACTCATTAATAATTGATGAAGAAAATTGCAAAGAAATCAGTGGCATGACATAGTGGTTGTATCCATAAATTACCATAAACGTTTCCTTCCATTTTCTCGACCAAAATGATTGAACCTTCAATATTATCGTCAAACATGTACATTTACATGAATACGTATCACCAGGGCCGGCGAGAGGGGGGGGGGGCGAAGGGGAGGAGGGACAAAATCCCGGGAAGCCGGGCTACGTTTCCCGTCGCCATGTTTTTGAAAATGTTTTCGAGAAAATGTTTTCGGAGAAAAGGAGTTTAGAGATTTATTTAAAAGAAATTGAATGATTTGCAAGAAAATATATCTAAATGCCGTTCTTGTTCTATAAACTATATCTAAGAGCATTTTCACATGTTCAGGACGGCGTCAACTTCTGGAGAACTGCAGCTTAACACAGACTATTTTACATGCACTACAATCGTTTTAGGAAGATTAACTCATTTCTAATTTAAGATTCAGCAGTAAAAGGGTGATTACGTTGATACATCATATCGTACGTTAAAACGACGCCTATAGGGCCTATAGGGCGACAAAACAACACATATAACTCATAAAAACGTACGGAAAACGTCATATCCAAATATTGGAATAGGTGTTTTTCCGTCGTTAGTTTCCATTTAGTACGTTCAGTAAACCTGTGACGCTGTAACTGTGTGTGCTATTTTCAAAATAAGTAAACATTGGCAATAATTTATTATAAGCACGATATAAACGCCAAAAAGGACAATGCTAACAATTATCTAGTGGCATAATTCCACAAAAATTCGTCCAGAAATTGCCGCAAAAGCACATACCGTATTTACTCGATTAAGCGCCGCCCTCGATTAAGCGCCGCATACGAGAGTAAAAATATTAAAGAGCGCCCCGCCCTCGAATAAGCGCCGCACTTATTCACGACAATGCGGCGCTTAATCGAAGCACCGTCAGACAGAACCAATTTTAGCATTTTAGCGGTGGGCAAAATGGTCCACACGCTCGTTAAATCATTCATATACCAACCACAATATTAACCCGTTACCTACCATTAAAGGCCCCGCGCGCTCAGCCCCCGCAAGTCAAGCGCCTGGGTACGAGGCTGCCATTTTACAAAAAAATATGAATTTTAAAATATGATTTTTTAAGAGCGCCGCCCTCAAATAAGCGCCGCATCCGAAACACTAAAAATTTGAAGAGCGCCGCGGCGCTTAATTAAACGAGTAATTTCCCTGGGACACACGCCCTGGACCCCCTCTTACCGGAAAGACAATATAACAACCTTTTTCATACTCCGATCCACTGGGCTCCCCCTTTGGAATCCTGGCTATAATTGTAGTGTCAATAACAATTATACTGTATTATAACTACTGTACAAGTCTATTTGCAAGCCATTACTCATTTCATATAAAACAAAATTAGGAAGGGGGCCCGTACACACGTCAGTCCTAGGGCCCGGGGTATTTACAACATTCGCGCCGTGTTGTATCGGATATACAATATCTCGCCTTCGGCTCGAGCTTGTATATACGATACAACACTTCCGATCATGCGTTAATATACACAATAGTGAATGCGGGAGAGCTCGGAGTAGACAGACGATACGTGGACGATCGTCAAGCTCATATCCTCAGAAAAATGATTCTGAGTCCCGTACAGGAATCGAACCTGTAACCTTCTGATTGGCGGTGAGACGCTCTAACCATTGAGCTAACGAGACTCAGATGGAGAGCGTAGGTTAGAATGATGTACTGGTTCGATTGATATGTACTGCCTATGCGGCAATCACTATATACTCCGAGCTCTCCCACATTCACGTGCACTATTGTGTATATTAACGCATCCAAACATTACCGATATATAGTGACTGCCGCATAGGCAGTATATACATATATCAATTGAACCAGTACATCATTGTAACCTTCGCTCTCCATCTGAGTCTCGTTAGTTCAATGGTTAGAGCAATGGTTAGATTTTTCTGAGGATATGAGCTTGACGATCGTCCACGTATCGACTTCCGATCATGTTGTAAATAGTACACGTACATTGATGTAAACCAGTACATCATTGTAACCTTCGCTCTCCATCTGAGTTTCAGCAACTCAATGGTTAGAGTGTCTCACCGGCAATCAGAAAGTTACAGGTTCGATTCCTGTCCGGGACTCTGAAGATATGAGCTTGACGATCGTCCATGTATCGTCAGTTATAATGGTTACAATACTTTACCTTTCGTTCCCTAGATCTTTGGGCAAGCACATTCATTGACACTGGATCTTGAGGCACTGTAAACGCTGAGACACCAGGCTAAACGAAGTTTAAAAATTGAAAATTATTATCAGTGGCAAGGACAAAGACAATTTCGCCATGTTGGATGAAATTACAATTACTAATAAGCAAAAATCTTTGTTAAATTCATCCAACATACAGACATACAGACATATCGAGGATGCTGATTTAGCAGTACGTATATATATATATATTTTATCGAGTTTATTTGGATCAAATAATTAATTTCATTAAAATAAATATAACTGGAATATAATAGTAATATTATAATATAGCATAATAATAATGGAAGTAATGATGATGATGAAGATCATAATAATACTAATAATAATAATAATAATAATAATAATAATAATAAAAAGTAATAATATTAATGTTAATAATAATAAAAAAATTATATATATATATATATAAATAAATAAAATTGAAAAAAAAATTATAAAACTAATAACAATAATTATAATAATGAGAAAAAAACCCCAAAAAATCCCCCCCCAAAAACACATAAAATAAACAAATTAAAGATCCAAAAGGGACTTTAAGACCTATGCAAGGCACCCACTCATTTAAATTAACATACTGTATTGATATTAAATATAAAAGAAGGAAGGAATGATGGAATGAATTAGTAATTGAATGAGTTAAAAACTGGAAGGATACATAGATGGTTGGATGGATGAATGGGGATATATGGATGGATGGATAGATAGATAGATAGATAAAATTTATTTAAACACGGTAGTTCTATCAGAAATAAAAATTACAAATAAAATTCTTAGTTCTGGTCTACCTAGAAGCCGTGTAAAAGATAACTAAATATATTTACAATTTTTTTGTTGTTTTTTTGTTTTTGTTAAATGTATTTACATTATGTACAGAAGAGTAAAGCTAAATAATTAATGTTGTCAATGCAGGAGTTGTAATTTACGGATTTCTTTGTTAAATTTTGAAAGTTTTTTTCATTTTTCAATGAGTCAGGTAAGGAATTCCACATCATAGGTCCGGATAACCAAAGCTGTCTTTATAGCATTTAGTTCTAACTTTTGGTATTTGGATATTATTGTTGGATGATCTAAAATTATATACAGTTGAACCAAATTGTTTTTCACACATTTTGGATAAATAGGATGGAGCATGGCCATTAACAATTTTATGCATCAAAATTGCTTTCTGACATTTCCTTTTTTGATCAAGAGTTGACCATTTTAATTCAGAGATGGTCAGAAATGGGACTTCGGTGGTCTAGTGGTCAGGGCCACTGCCTCCCACCTCTGAGGTCAAGAGTTCGAATCCTGTGCTCGGACATTTGATCGCACGTGGAAAGAGTTGGTCAACACTCTGCCGAAAGTCGTGGGTTTTCTCCGGGTTCTCCGGTTTCCTCCCACTGCAGGGAAGTTGACAGGGCGGGTTAGGATAAATAGTTAGGAAAACTAATGATGATAAGAACTGTAAAAATAAATAGCTAAGGTTAATTGATTGGGGGTACTGGGTACTGAATGTAATAAAATAAATTGTCAATGTTGTAAAGCGCATTTGATCATATACATATTATTATGGATGTATGTATGGATGTATGTATGGATGGATGGATGGATGGATGGACGGATGGATGGACGGACGGATGGATGGACGGACGGATGGATATTATGTTCTGTGGCAAAGACAGTCACGAGACAAGACCAAGTACCAGTCCTTTCCGCATCAAAAACTGAACTAACTAGGAGGAATATACCCGCCTAAGTTTAAATGAACCCGGACAAGAAAAGTGATTAATAGGCACTTCTTTACAAACAGTGGACCATATCTTAACAATACGATTGAAATTAGTTGCTTGAAAAGTACTTGTTTTGCAGAGGGAGATTTGAAGCATAACACTAGAAGTCTGACTGAGTCGAGTGCGAGAGTGGTTTACGAATGAAACATAGTTATTAATGTTCAGATTTATATAGCCATTTAAAGCTTTGTAGAAAAATACTAAATCTTTAATTTCTCTGTCATAAGACAGAGGAAGTAGATCCAGAATCAGCAGCCGCTGCTTGTACGATATTTCGCCCGGTTTAAAGCAAGGACATCCGGCATAAATCTTGACGTGTATCGTACCATGTTCTGATTTAGTAATAACAACATTTTGCGATTGATGGCCTTCTGATTACTTTTAAAAACTCGCCTCAAAAAGCGGGAAATGGTGTTTCAGAGACCCTAGAAATAAAAAATGTTCGGGGGAGCATGCCCCCGGACCCCCTAGAATAATCGCGCTTAGAGAAGACAACGATGCCACTACTCACGCATATTATTATACAATACTCATACAATCTCGATTGTGATTGGCTAACCAACCTTTTAATCATTTGGTATAGTGCCTGTACACCATAAGCGGAAAACCAAGATACACAGTACAATTTATTGAACGGATTGTTTATATTCTCATAGACAATTATTGATGTCTTGCCACCTACAAAATATCAAAAATTGTCTGCAGGTGACGTAATTGTCTTTGCGTTGCTTACTTCCTAAACTCCCTAAAGGATTCTACATTTACAATTGTAAAATAAAACAATTATTGGATTCGGCTTACACATGATATTTAACAATTACACCATGAGCTCGAGTCGTATATGAGCTCTTAGCCAACAAAGCGCGAAGCGCCGTGTTGGCTATTTATTAGTTCATATACGACGAGAGCGAATGGTAATTGTTTTATTATATAGCCAAACACTTAGTCAGTTCGGGTTTTCTTTATAAAACCCATCGATTTCAGCTTTTTTCGATCTAAAAAACATGCCGTCATCTTGTTTTTTTTAAGACCCTGGGTACGAGGTTGGGATATGAGGTGATAGGCTAGTAGTATAGAGAAGCCAATCAAATTGCGAGATAGCTCATATTAGGCTAGTAGCTATATAATAACAAGAGTTATCCAGACCTCTGTCAATGTTATCCGCCTCAGCTTCGCCAGATAACATTGAACTCGGTTTGGATAATTCTTGATATCATGCTCAGCCTCACCCAATAGTTGTTTATTATATGCACCTTAAATATCCCTGCTTTGTGCCAAGCAATGCTTTCAACCGACCCTCCAAGGGCCTTGAGGTGATCTTGTTCAAGCTGCGTTATCCCACAAGCAACAGGTTTCCTTGAAAGACAGTTTATCACGGTTATCACCATAGTTTTTGATATGTTTAATATATATATATATATATAGCGAAAACGTTAGTGCAATAAAGTTTTTAAAAATGAGTGGTTAATCTACTTCTTATTTCATCTCCAACGTTTGCCAACAAATACATTTTGATTATCTATTTTACTTGTGTTTCAACACTTCAAACACTTTTCACTATATATTATATATATATATATATATATATATATATATATATATATATATATATATATATATATATATTATATAATATATATATATATATATATATATATATATATATATATATATATATATATATCGTCTTACTCTGATGAAGGGCTCCGCTCGAAACGTCAGTATCTCGTCACTAAATTCTTGGCAGTTTACCACCTTTTCACTTTGCTATATATTCAAAACACTGTCTACGCAGCACTCTACTTTTATATATATATATATATATATATATATATATATATATATATATATATATATATATATATAATATATATATATATATATATATATATATATATATATATATATATATATATATATATATATATATATATATATATACGTGTAGGTTTTGGTCTACGAAATGCAAAGAGTGCTCAACAACATATAGTTAGAGCAAATAATAGATTTTCGCTTACCTCAAAACTGGTCTGCTACAACTTGTTTCATGATGTTTTTTTTACAGATGAAACAAGTTGTAGCAGACCAGTTTTGAGGTAAGCGAAAATATATATATATATATATATATATATATATATATATATATATATATATATATTATATATATATATATATATATATATATATATATATATATATATATATATATAGTAAGAACAAAAGAGACGAACTTTGGTTACTTCATTTAAACTTTATTTCACTACAGATTTGTTTCGTATGGAAAGCTATAAAACTTACCACACTCATCAGGTGAGTATTGCGAGTCGCAATATACCCAGAATCTTATCCCAACATTACCACCACTATGTATACAGAACTCGTGGCTATAGGCTCTCGGCAACGGCCTCCGTAGCTCAGTGGTCAGAGCACTGCACTACCATCGTAGGGTCGCGGGTTCAATTCCAGCTGGAAGGCCTTGAAGTTGCATTTTTCGCAACTGGTCACGGTTTGCTCTTAAAATGTATATATTCCAACACTCGAAATTTTCCTTCACCATAAATCCTTAGTCTTAGAACATGTAGTTTAGATAGATAGATAGATAGATAGATAGATAGATAGATAGATAGATAGATAGATAGATAGATAGATAGATAGATAGATTTCCACGAGGGGCGTGTGCAAAAGGAGTGTACATATACATGTAGAAGAATAGTGATAAGAGCTATTTACAAAATATAAGATATACTATTAAATTAGTAACATAATCAACTAATAAGTAGCGATTTTCTTTTGAAAGGAAGAAAGGGATTTGCTTTCCCTAATTTCTTTTGGAATAGAATTCCAAAGGTATGCTCCATCATACATGAAAGGCTATTTTTCATATTGTTGGTAAACAAAACAAAGACTACTTGAAATGTCTCGAAGGTTATAATTTGTCATCTCACTTTTATAGGTAAAAAGATTAGTGAGTGATTCGGGACCTATTTTATTTAATAGTTTATACATCATTTTTGCTTTAGCTTTCTTCCTTTCTGTTTTAAGTGGCTCCCAGCCCAATGCTTGTAAAGTAACAGAATCATCTATGTCATTGCTCACACTCATGATAATTCTAGAAGTTCTATTTTGGAGTCGTTTTGATTGTTTCACCAAACACATCCCATACTTCACAACAATAATTGAAGCATTTGTATACCAGGTGACCGACATTTGGTCACCTGTTGTATCCAAAGCGAGCGCTTTATCTAACTCAATGTCCACTTTGGATAGCAAAATGGTGTGGAAAGGTGACCACGTATCGGTTAGTTAATATTCTCTACACATGGTTTTTCAGGAACGTTGGCTACGCTCGCCTCATAGTCCAATGACTGTCTGATTAGACGCCATAGCATTAATTATAAAACATTCACAACAGGTGTTGTCCATAGCAACAACAACATTCCATTTGGCAACATGCAACTACGATTTAAAAAAATAAATTAAAATAAAATCCAAAAAAAGTTTGTTTTTCTGAAAATCGTAGTTGCTATACGGCCAAATGTTATGTTGTTGTTAGTTACGCCGACCACAAACGACAGGTGGCTGCATGGCTAATAGTGTGGAAAGGGATTAGCCGTCCGTTGATACATTTGTGAACAAATGCGGAAGAGTTCTTGTGTGGTATTCTTCACTATTGCTGTTGTTCTGAGTATCACATGTTTGGACGTTGTAACTCCACTGCAGATAATAAGCCAAGGAATCGTTTTGTCGAAGCGCTGCGTTGGGACATTCAATCATAAGGTGTGGAACATTTAATGATTTCATCGTTAAACTTGTTCATTCGAAGTTTAATGTTTTTTCCTTGTAGCTTGATGAGCAGTATGGGGTATGGGGGTACGAGCAAACCCGTGAATTTCATATGATGTCTTAACGTTAGCTTTGTGTTACCAGACTCAATTGACAACGCTGATGCAATGTGTTAAAACGTTGTATGAAGCAACACGAAACGACATCAAAAATACGCTTTAGCGAGACTACGGTTTTATGGTGAAATTTGACGTTCTGAGGACGGTTTCTCGAAAAGCTCTTTAAAGAGTGAGTGTCAGGGTAGTGCTTTGCGCGCTTGTGTTTTTGTTTTCATACGAATTGATTGCAGTGCATCACATCGTTAGAAGTATAATTTGCATGTGAACTCTAGATTTATTTGGAAATGTTGAAATTGGAGTCCGATCCTGACTTCGGGGCGTTATGAAGTTAATGTTCAAGACGATTTGAACAGTTGCGGTTCGCTTGTTTGTGAACCACTGCGGGCCGCGCGCAACGCCGTTTCTGACGAACAAGCTGGCCCGGATGGCTTTAGTTCCTGAATCTTTGCAAATTCAAATGAACAAAACATCAGAAGAAACAAAATATATTTCTTTACTAGTCACTCATCAAACGCAAACTTATTCGCGCTGTTTCAGCAGCATAACCCGGCCTTCCACGCTTCGGAGGCGAAGCGCGCGTAGCAGCTTCTATGTATCGAAAAGATTACTATGGTAAATGATCAATTTTACGAAAAATATCACAATAATTGATCACTCAGGTATATTTACTTCTTAGAAAACTTGAAAATGGATAATTTATCAAAAGGATTGATCAAATATCGACGGATTCGTTTGTGAACTGAAATAGGCGTCCCATAAAATGGCCGCCAAGAAGAAAACAAGCGCGCAAAGCACTACCCTGACACTCACTCTTTAAAGGGGAACTATAGTCAAAAAATAAATTACTTTTAAATAAAATGCTTTTAAGTATGTTTAGAAATGTTAATAGTTTTACGATATCTAGGAGCGTTCATTATTTATGACGGGGGTTGGTACCGAAGAGAAACAAGTTGAACAAAAAAAAAAGTTTTTTTTCTACCCAACCATCACTAGATGATGCAATCATATATATATATATATACATGTTATACATCTATATCATTTTTATTTTTTATTTTTTTGAGATAAACATAGGATTTATTAATGGTCAAATATATATCTATATATGAAAAATCTGACTGCCCCAACCGGAAATCGAAACCCAGGTATCCGAATTAACGCATCAGCGCTCTAACCACTGAGCTATTGAGAGACGGTCAGAACAGTCAAACATCATATACATATTTATTACACATTACATATTTATATATATGAATATGATGTTTGACTGTTCTGACCGTGTCTCAATAGCTCACTGGTTAGAGCGCCGATGCGTTAATTCGGATACCTCGGGTTCGATTCCCGGTTGGGGCAGTCAGATTTTTCATATATATATATATATATATATATATATATATATATATATATATATATATATATATATATATATATATATATATATATATATATATATATATATATATATATATATAATATATATATATATATATATATATATATATATATATATATATATATATATATATATATATATATATATATATATATATATATATATATATATATATATATATATAAAGTAGAGTGCTGCGTAGACAATGTTTTGAATATATAGCAAAGTGAAAAGGTGGTAAACTGCCAAGAATTTAGTGACGAGATACTGACGTTTCGAGCGGAGTCCTTCATCAGAGTAAGACGAGATGAAATAAAATAAATAGGGCTTATATAATGCCAAAAGGGTGTCACAGGTAGAAAGTAGCCAATCAAATGCACGGGAAATAAACTAACTAATAATTAATGAGATGGGAAAAGTTAAATAATTTGCTATTTTTAAAGTCGATCAATAAGCAGACTGAGGGGGTGGGAAAAATGACAGGTCCAATATTCAAGGGGATAAGGCGATAATAATAGAAACAAAGACTTGAAAAGCAATGAAAGTGCATAAGCTAATAATAAAAAATTCCAAGCAAACTAAAATAATAAAAAACTTTTAGGAAGTTAAATAAAAGAAAAACGTTCGTTAAGACCAAGAGGATGTGTGGTGCCATCCACACATGATGTTTGATCCACACATGATCCACACATGATGTTTGGTTTCAGACATGAAAGTCTGTGCCATCCTTCCCATTTCCGGTGGCAACGATAACCGCAAGCGGCAAGAGAAGCGTCTCATTTTTAAACTTGGCACCACACATCCTCTTGGTCTTAACGAACGTTTTTCTTTTATTTAACTTCCTAAAAGTTTTTTATTATTTTAGTTTGCTTGGAACTTTTTATTATTAGCTTATGCACTTTCATTGCTTTTCAAGTCTTTGTTTCTATTATTATCGCCTAATCCCCTTGAATATTGGACCTGTCATTTTTCCCACCCCCTCAGTCTGCTTATTGATCGACTTTAAAAATAGCAAATGATTTAACTTTTCCCATCTCATTAATTATTAGTTAGTTTATTTCCCGTGCATTTGATTGACTACTTTCTACCTGTGACACCCTTTTGGCATATATATAAGCCCTATTTATTTTATTTCATCTCGTCTTACTCTGATGAAGGGCTCCGCTCGAAACGTCAGTATCTCGTCACTAAATTCTTGGCAGTTTACCACCTTTTCACTTTGCTATATATATATATATATATATATATATATAATATACATTTTGTGTTGCTCTTTATAAACATGAAAATATGTCTATCTAAAATATTATTTAACAAGAGGTTTTACCTGTTTTAAAATTTGTTACCCAATATTTATAATGCAACAAAAAATGTTTTTCCCAACCTTTTACTGCCAAACATGATTGAGAGTGTTCTTTCGCGATTTCGCGTTGAGGATATCGAGTTGTCAACTTTAGCCGACCGTATTACCCGTTTCCAGACAACACTACGAGGAAGTAGTTGACATGTGGACCCTTTGGTCACACCGCCTAGCATGGGTCTGCCTGAACCGTGTACGATCTGGATGGGGAAAGACGCGTGCCATCCTGAAGAAGATTGGTGGATTCAGACTGCTGCCCCTGTGGATCTGTTCAGACCATCAACCACCTTATCAGCTCGTGCCCTCTCTTTGGAGCTCCATGTGGTGCTGACGGCATAGCCGATTTGGACGACCGAACAATCGAGTGGTTGGAGAATATGGACGTTCCCGTGAGACCAGCAATGAATGTATCGAACGACGACGAACGACGACGACTGCCAAACATTAGGCTTACCCAACCCATTTCTCTTCTGTACCACCCCCCAACCATAAATAACGAACGCTTCCTATTCAATCTATCGTTTTTACACATACACTACCACCTACCTAATCACATTAGTGCCATCATATTCGCCTCCCAGTCCGACCTCAACAATGGCAACATCAACCTGAAAAATAGGCGCATTGAATTTATAACACGTTGCATCCACCACTCAGTTCATACGATAACAAGGTTATTTTATAGCGGAACGCTCATCAGGGATGAAAATTAAGTGTCCACCCCATGCTATGGGGCTTGAAGTGTTACGAAATATTCTCTTTAATCTAAAAATTAACCTCAAGTCATTTCTGTCCTTTTCGCTTCTGAGCATCAAAGGAATTCAATTAAAGTGCCTATGCAATGAAAAATTCAGTTGTAAAATAACTCTTTTGTTTGAAAGAACTCTTGAAACTATAAAGACTAACCATTTACAACTTTTCATATCTCACTTCACTCTTGAGATATTAAGATTTGTTATCTTTACCATTATCACATGGAATCGTTTGATGATTTGCATATTTGATGTCATTGGATACATCCACGCACATACATGCACCTGCATTTCAAGTGATTTCAGTACATAATCTCAAGGATATATAAGCGTTTTCAATGCGTTATTATGCAGTGTGATGTCATAAGTATGATCATTTACATATTAAACAAATCTTAATATCTCAAGAGTGAAATGAGATATGAAAAAGTTGTAAATGGTTAGTCTTTATAGTTTCAAGAGTTCTTTCAAATAAAAGAGTTATTTTCATTGCATAGGCACTTTAAATTTATTATTAAATTTTACACACTAAATGCTTTTTGAAAAGGAAATCGACAATAAAAAAAGATGTGTTTCATTTTTGGAATCTGCCGTTGAGATAGGCACCGAGTGATGAAAATAGTCAAAAGACACCAAATTGTTTCGTCGAAATAAAGAGAAAATTTCTGGAATGTTCGGATCGTGACCTTTTAATCATGAGACTATTGTTGTTTAAAAGGCGTTTGAAAGTGAAAGTATTCTCCTTCTGTTGCTTTAGCTTGGTAAGTTATTATTTGATCAAGACGCTGTTTTATTATTTAGATAAAAGAATTCCTTTAAAGATGAACTCTCGCGAACAAGGTTACGAAGACGACAGGTTCGAGAATGTTGTGAGTGAAAATTACCATTGCCCGATTTGCCTGAACGTGTTCAAAGATCCTGTGATGTGCCAGAGAAACCAGCATTACTTCTGTCGTTCTTGCATTACCAGACATCTTGAGAATTCACAGAGATGTCCTTCTTGTCAAGAAGAACTGACCATGGAGACATTGAATAGAGCTCCAAGAATCGTGACCGATTGTATGTCTGAATTCACAATTCGCTGTGATTATTTCAGCAGAGGTTGTCGAGAGTTTGTTCAGCTGGGAAACCTTGAAACACACGTCAAGGACTGTGGGTTAACTCCTGTGCTGTGCTCAAACGAAGGATGTCTAGTTGAGTTGAACAAACGAGATCGAATCCATCATGAGACCGAAGTTTGCGAATTCAGAAAAGTAAAGTGTCATGACTGCTCTGAAATAAGAAAGGATGTGGATGAAGTGAAGGTGAATTTGAAGGTAACTACTATGAAGCTCGACGAAATGAATATCAACTTGAATACAGTGAGTGAGAAGGTCGAAAGAATGCAAGAAATGAAGATGGACTTAGCGGCTGTAAAATGTAAACTCGACAAAATGGAGCAGGGGAACAATAACAAGTTTGAACAACTCGCAACAGGTGTTCAAAAGATGCACGAGCAAATAATGAAGAAAGAAGTCAGAGGAACCGACAATGACATAAACAACATAAAGCCAAGTGTTGTTGTCGCTGGTGGTAGCAACTTACGTTCCGTGGAAATGTTCGATTTGTCTAATAGAACGTGGTCACCACTACAACCAATGAAAGAATGTCGTGAAGGAGCATCTTCTTTTGTTAACAAAGATCAACTTACTGTTGCAGGGGGGAGGGGTGATGCTGCAGGTTGGACAGATAACATGGAAACAATAAATATTAATCCGATTATGGATTCAACACAATGGTCAGATTTTCCAGCCAAACTACCTGGCAAGTTGACGGGACACAGTACTGTAGTTTATAATGAACGATTGATAACGATAGGGGGGTATGATGATTGTAAACCCGGATACTCTGACAGCATCCATGAAGTTCGTCTGGTTCAACCATACACCAGAAACCTCTTATCCAGAATGCCACTGCCAAGGGGATATCATGGTGCCCAGTTATTTAATAACATTTTCATTGTTGGAGGAACGAAAACAGGGCATGCCAAAGATAGTTTAGCTAGTGTTTTGATGTTTGATATTAATAAGAAGGAATGTAACGAAATGGCACCCCTTCCTTTTGCTGTGTTTGAAATGGCAACAGTACGTTGGGGTGATAATGTTATTGTAATAGGAGGAATTGATAAGGATGGTAAAGTGTTAAATACTGTTGTTATTTATAATGTTGAAACAGGAAAGAGTTATATGTTACCTGAAATGAAATGTAAGAGGAAACGATGCACAGCAGCTGTGTCGCAAGGTACCATTGTTGTAATGGGAGGAGAGGATGAGCGTGGAAGGGTCCTTAACTCGGTGGAATGCTTCACGTTCGACCGTTATTCCTGGGAAGATCTCCCCCCAATGAATGAAGCAAGGTTTTGGGCTACAGCTGTAGGTTGGTAGTTGATGTTAGAAAATTATATTATTGCAAGTATCATTGTAATTATATTATTGTAAGTATTATTGTAATTATATTATTGTAAGTATTATTGTAATTATATTATTGTAAGTATTATTGTAATTATATTATTGCATAAAATATCCACACTTTGTAAGATTATCCTTCCTGTTTTATGAATTTGAATAAACATAATTGTTACATGTCTTCATAAAAGGTTATTTGGGAAAATACTACATCCATAAGAATTACATGCATGGTAAACGCTATTTACTTTTCACTAAAAACGTTCATTCTGCTGTTCGAAGAATTTTAATAAAATAATTTCTCACTATAGATCTGTTGCCTGTAACGCCGCAGCAGTTTTCGTTTCGTAAACGGTCGTTGCCAACAATTCCAGTGAAAAGCCTGGGACCGAATTTCAGTCGAAAATCTATTTCATTAACACTAACCCTCAAACTTTTTATACTGACAACCATGAATTATTTATAAAAATACCGTTAATAAACATTATACTAACCCTAATCTCTAGCCCTAATATTAACAACCTAATACATTAGTAACATAAAGTCAGGGCGATGTATTTGCTCGTCAGGGAAATGTATTTGTGTTTCCTTATATGGAATACGTACTATAAGTCCAGGTGAAAAACTCGTACAGATTGTCATTTTGACGTATTGGATTTACTGTAGAGAGTGTAAAAGATGTTTTGCAACATATGCTAGCGAATCACATAAAAGAACAGTGCTGTGTTTAAATAATTACATACGGCAGTATGATAATCAGAAGAAAAAATGGTATCATGTAGATAGGTCTTCATAAGTGTTATTTTCAGAAACGATCATCAGAGATGAAATAAAGTACGTGGACAACATGCTAGGGGGCTTGAAGTAATACGAAATATTCTCTTCAATCTGAAAGTTAATCTCAGTCATTTCTGTCCTTTTCTTTATCTTCTGAGCATTGAAGGAATTTTTCACACAGTTCCCGACACAGCTCAGCGATTGTGTGTAATTAGCTTTTGTAGCATGTTGACTAAATTATTATTCAGATTCAGTCACTATCACAGAACATCAGACCAAGTTTAAACAATACTTTAGATTCATTAAATGCTTTTTTGAAAAGGAAATTGATAATAAAAATGTTGTCTGTCGTTGAAATAGGCACCGAGTAATGAAAATAGTCAAAAGACACGAAACATTTCGTCGAAATAATTAAACAGCAAAATTTCTGGAATGTTCGGATCATGACCTTTTAATCATGAGACTATTGTGTAACTTCGTATCAAATTATTGTTGTGTAAAAGGCGTTTGAAAGTGAAAGAGAAATTATCCAACTTCTGTTGCTTCAGCTTGGTAAGTCATTCAGTCATTTTCTATAACCAACGAAAGATAATGTTCAAAGATATTTGATCAAGACGCTGTTTTATTATTTAGACAAAAGAAATCCTTTAAAGATGAACTCGCACGAACAAGGTTACGAAGACGACAGGTTCGAGAATGTTGTGAGTGAAAATTACCATTGCCCGATTTGCCTGAACGTGTTCAAAGATCCTGTGATGTGCCAGAGAAACCAACATTACTTCTGTCGTCCTTGCATTACCAGACATCTTCAGAATTCACAAAGATGTCCTTCTTGTCAAGAAGAACTGACTTTGGATACGTTGAGTAGAGCTCCAAGAATCGTGACCGATTGTATGTCTGAATTCACAATTCGCTGTAATTATTTCAGCAGAGGTTGTCGAGAGTTTGTGCAGCTGGGAAACCTTGAAACACACGTCAAGGAATGTGGGTTTACTCGTGTGCTGTGCTCAAACGAAGGATGTCTGGTTGAGTTGAACAAACGAGATCGAATCCATCATGAGACCGAAGTTTGCGAATTTAGAAAAGTAAAGTGTCATGATTGCTCTGAAATAAGAAAGGAGGTGGATGAAGTGAAGGTGAAGCTCGACGAAATGAATATCAACTTGAAGGAGGTAAATGAAAAGCTCGACAAAATGCAAGAAACGAACACGGCTGTGAGACGTAAATTCGACAAAATGGAGCAGGGGAACAATAACAAGTTTGAACAACTCGCAACAGGTGTTCAAAAAATGCAAGAGCAAATAATGAAGAAAGAAGTCAGAGGAAGTGACAATGACATAAACAACATAAAGCCAAGTGTTGTTGTCGCAGGTGGTTACAACCTACGTTCCGTGGAAATGTTCGACTTGTCCAATGGAACCTGGTCACCACTACAACCAATGAAAGAATGCCATTTTGCAGCATCTTCATTTGTTAACAAAGATCAACTTACTGTTGCAGGAGGGAGGGTTGATGCTGGTTGGACAGATAACTTGGAAACAATAAACATTAATCCAATTGAGGATTCTACACAATGGTTAGATTCTCCAGCCAAACTACCTGACAAGTTGTCGGGACACAGTAGTGTAGTTTATAATGAACGATTAATAACGATAGGGGGGAGTGATGGCTGTAAACACATATACTCTGATAGCATCCATGAAATTTGTCTGGTTCAACCTTACACCGGAAACCTCTTATCCAGAATGCCACTACGAAGGGGATTTCATGGTGCCCAATTATTTAATGATAAAATATTCATTGTTGGAGGAAGGAAAACCGTGCAGGTCAAAGATAGCTTAGCTAGTGTTTTGATGTTTGATATTAATAAGAAGGAATGTAACGAAATGGCACCCCTTCCTTTTGCTGTGTCTGAAATGGCAACAGTTCGTTGGGGTGATAATGTTATAATAATAGGAGGAATTGATAAGGATGGTAAAGTGTTAAATACTGTTGTTATTTATAATGTTGAAACAGGAAAGAGTAATATGTTACCTGAAATGAAATGTAAGAGGATAGGATGCACAGCAGCTGTGTCTCAAGGTACCATTGTTGTAATGGGAGGAACAGATGAGCGTAGTAGGGTTCTTAACTCGGTGGAATGCTTCACGTTTGATCGTTATTCCTGGGAAGATCTTCCCCCGATGAATGAAGCAAGGGTATGGGCTACAGCTGTAGGTTGGTAGTTGATGTTAGAAAATTATATTATTGCATGTATTATTGTAATTATATTATTGCATAAAGTATCCACACTTTGTAAGATCATCCTTTCTGTTTTAAGAATTTGAATAAAGATAATTGTGACATGTCTTCATAAAAAGTTATTTGGGAAAATACTACATCCATAAGAGTTACATGCATGGTAAACGCTATTTGCTTTTCAGTAAGAACGTTCATTCTGCTGTTTGAAGAATCTTAATAAAATAATTTCTCACTATAGATCTGTTGCCTGTAACGCCGCAGCAGTTTTCTGTTTCGTAAACGATCGTTGCCAACAATTCCCGGGAAAAACCTGGCACCGAATTTCTGTCGAAAGTCTATTTCATTAACACTAACCCTCAAACTTTTTACACTGACAACCATGAATTGTTCATAAAAATACTGTTAATAAACATTATACTAACCCTAATCTCTAACCCTAATATTAACATACTAATACATTAGTAACATAAAGTCAGGGCGATGTATTTGCTCGTCAGGGAAATGTATTTGTGTTTCCTTATATATGGAATACGTACTATAAGTCCAGATGAAAAACTCGTACAGATTGTCATTTTGACGTATTGGATTTACTGAAGAGAGAGTCTAAAGGATGTTTTGCAACATATGCTCTAGCGAATAACATAAAAGAACAGTGCCGTGTTTAAATAATTACATACGGCAGTATGATAATCAGAAGAAAAAATGGTATCATGTAGATAGGTCTTCATATAAGTATTATTTTCTGAAACGCTCATCCGGGATGAAATTAAGTACGTGGATACCATGCTAGGGGCTTGAAGTAATACGAAATATTCTCTTCAATCTGAAAGTTAATCTCAGTCATTTCTGTCCTTTTCTTTATCTTCTGAGAATCGAAGGCATTTTTCACACAGTTCCCGACACAGCTCAGCGATTGTGTGTAATTAGGTTTTGTAGCATGTTGACTAAATTATTATTCAGATTCAGTCAGTAACACAGAACATCAGAGCAAGTTTAAACAATACTTTAGAGCATTAAATGCTTTTTTGAAAAGGAAATTGACAATAAAAATGTTGTCTGCCGTTGAAAGGGAAAATAGTAAGGGAAAATAGTAAAAAAAAAACAAAATATTTCGTCGAAATAATTAAACAGCAAAATTTCTGGAATGTTCGTGTCATGACCTTTTAATCACGAGACTATTGTGTAACTTCGTATGAAATTATTGTTGTGTAAAAGGCGTTTGAAAGTGAAAGAGAAATTATCCTCCTTCTGTTGCTTCAGCTTGGTAAGTCATTCACTCATTTTCTATAACCAGTGAAAGCTAATGTTTAAAGATATTTGATCAAGACGTTGTTTTATTATTTAGATAAAAGAATTCCTTTCAAGATGAACTCGCGCGAACAAGGTTACGAAGACGACAGGTTCGAGAATGTTGTAAGTCAAAATTACCATTGCCCGATTTGCCTGAACGTGTTCAAAGATCCTGTGATGTGCCAGAGAAACCAGCATTACTTCTGTCGTCCTTGTATTACCAGACATCTTGAGAATTCACAAAGATGTCCTTCTTGTCAAGATAGTCTGACTTCGGAGACGTTGAATAGAGCTCCAAGAATCTTGACGGATTGCATGTCTGAGTTGATGATTCGCTGTAATTATTTCAACCGAGGTTGTCGAGAGTTTGTTCAGCTGGGAAACCTTGAAACACACGTCAAAGACTGTGGGTTTACTCCTGTGCTGTGCTCAAACGAAGGATGTCTGGTTGAGTTGAATAAACGAGATCGAATCCATCATGAGACCGAGGTTTGTGAATTCAGAAAAGTAAAGTGTCATGACTGCTCTGAAATTAGAAAGGAGGTGGATGAAATGAAGGTGAATTTGAAGGCAATGACCGACAAGCAACAGGCAATGGCAACACAATCAGATTTGGAAAAGATGCAAGAAGAAATGCAGATACATTTCGCGGGGGTTAATGATAAGCTCAACAAAATGCAAATAGACTCAGCAACAGTGAACAACAACAAACTCGATAAAATGGAGGCGATCGCATTCAAGTTGGGCCAACTGGAAAAAGATATGAAAAAAATAGTGACGAAAGAAGTCAGAGGAACCGACAGTGACATAAACAACATAAAGCCAAGTGTTGTTGTCGCAGGTGGTAACAACTTACGTTCCGTGGAAATGTTCGACTTGTCTAATAGGACGTGGTCACCTCTGCAACCAATGAAAGAATGTCGTGAAGGAGCATCTTCATTTATTTACAAAGATCAACTTATTGTTACAGGAGGGTGGACACATAATGGATTGTCTAATAACATGGAAACAATAAACATTAATCCAATTACGGACTCAAAACAATGGTCAGATTTTCCAGCCAAACTACCTGGCAAGTTGGCGAGACACGATAGTGTAGTTTATAATGAACGATTGATAACAATAGGGGGTTTTGAACACACAATCTCAGACAGTATCCATGAAGTTCGTCTGGTTCAACCTTACACCAGAAACCTCTTATCCAGAATGCAACAACCAAGAGGATATCATGGTGCCCAGTTATTTAATGATAAAATTTTCATTGTTGGAGGAAGGAAAACCGTGCATTCCAAAGATAGTTTAGCTAGTGTTTTGATGTTTGATATTAATAACGAGGAATGTAGAGAAATGGCATCCCTTCCTTTTGCTGTGTCTGAAATGGCAACAGTACGTTGGGGTAATAATATTATTATAATAGGAGGAATTGATAAGGATAGTAAAGAGTTAAATACTGTTGTTATTTATAATGTTGAAACAGGAAAGAGTAATATGTTACCTGAAATGAAATGTAAGAGGAAACGATGCACAGCAGTTGTGTCTCAAGGTACCATTGTTGTAATGGGAGGAGAAGATGATCGTAAAAGGGTCCTTAACTCGGTGGAATGTTTCACGTTTGACCGTTATTCCTGGGAAGATCTCCCCCCAATGAATGAAGCAAGGTTATGGGCTACAGCTGTAGGTTGGTAGTTGATGTTAGTAAATTATATTATTGCATGTATTGTAATTATATTATTGCATGTATTATTGTAATTATATTATTGCATAAAGTATCCACACTTTGTAGGATCATCCTTTCTGTTTTAAGAATTTGAATAAAGATAATTGCTACATGTCTTCATAAAAGGTTATTTGGGGAAATACTACATCCATAAGAGTAATACATGCATGGTAAACGCTATTTTCTTTTCAGTAAGAATCTGTAGCCTGCATGTTACGCCGCCGCAGGTTTCCGTTTCGTAAATGGTCGTTTACGTTTTAAGATTTCCAGAGAAAAACCTGGGAGCGAATTAATCACTTTCACAACGTCAAGGTATAAGGATGGATAGTAGAAAGACTGGATAGGAAACTAAGATCACGTGTGACGTTTCCAGCGTGCTGATTGGTTAAGGCACCAGTTGATCGCGTGAAAACCTAGTTGAAAATCGTGACGTCATAAAATCTCCATAAATCGCAACTTTTAGCAATAATACAGCTAAAAATGATAGTTAAACTACCAAAAATGCCACTTTACGATGGAATATCCGACTACCATTACTCATTTTAGGCGAAAAGTTCCAACTTTAGACGGTGAAAAACGCGTCGCAAATTTCAACTAAAACAACGGTAGTTTTTGCGACGCCAGTTTCTTCACAACACAAAGAAAACAGCTGAAACAAAGACGAAATTTCCCTCGAACACTTATTCGTGGCTTAGGCAGGTTTGTGAGACGAGGAAAGCTTTTGGAATCTCAATATAGCTACCTGAATACGAAAATATGGAGAAGTCAAAGAGAAACTCAGCAAAATCTGCATACTCGTGACATCTTCGTGATATCACGGTTTTCACGCTGACGTCAGCTAGTTTCCTATCCAGTCTTTCTTTTAGCCATGATATAAGCAAGAACGTAAGTTTTACTCACTTCTGGTATCAATAATACAATGCGCTCATGACAGCTTTTAACGCAGCTAGCCTTTAATACTAAACTAAGAGTTAGAAAAAGCACGATGTATTTCGGCAGACAACTAAATGCCAAAATATTACTTGTAATATACCCAATTCCTCTCCAGGCATTACCACCACTATATATACAGAACTCGTGACTAGGTTCTCGGCAACGGCTTCCGTAGCTCAGTGGTCAGAGCACTGCACTAGCATCGCAGGTTCAATTCCAGCCGAAGGCCTTGAAGTTGCATTTTTCGCAACTGATCCCGTTTTGGTCTTAAAAATGTATATATTTCAACACTCGAAATTTTCCTTCACCATAAATCCTTAGAACATGTAGTTCAATCGAGTGAAATGCTAAAATATTACTTGTAATCAAATTATATACGTCTGCTATGCTAGGACCATGTTTATAACAAGGAGTTACACTCAATTGCAAGTGAAATGCTGTCTAGCAGCAATTCGTTCAACACCTGAACACCGACAAACTGATAAATGAGCATTGTATTCCTCTCGATTCGTCACTGAAGCGTTCAGATACCCCCACAAGCAAATAATGTTGTATTTTCCATGATAAAAAAACGAAAAACTACGAAAGATACGATTGAAGATCTAATAGAACTCTTGACTTTTTGTCTAAACACATGAACTAGTTTTGTGTATGACGGCACTTACTATCAACAGGTTTTTGGCACAGCCATGGGTTCACCCCTTTCTGCTGTGATTGCTAATTTAGTGATGGAAGACATTGAACAAAGAGCATTAGCGTCCGCGCCAGTGAAGCTTTTGTTTTGGAAACGATACGTCGATGATGTCATTTCCGCGGTATCTAAGAATGAAGTGGAAATTCTTTGGAACCACTTGAACTCAGTATTTAAATAATTAGGGATAGGCTTGGGCAATAGAACCCTCAATTCAATAGTCACAGTAGAACGTGAAAAGTATGATTGTTTATCATTTTTGAATTCAGTCGTCAAACGAACAGACCACGGGAAATTAGAAACTGCTGTATACCGAAAACCAACACACACTGACAAATATCTTTCATTTGATTCTCACCACCCCATATGCCATAAGAAGTTCGTTCCTAGAACTTTGTTTTTGAGAGCTCAAGACATACCATCTAGTTTCGATTCAAGGAAAAGTGAGCGAAAACATGTATTCGACGCAATACTCTGAGAACGAAAGTTCGGTGATGGGTTTTGCGGTTGCTCCGTATATTCAAGGGATTGCGGAACCAATTAAAATAATCTTAGTTAGTTTCAACGTAAAAGTTGCTCACGTTGGGTCATATTTTTGCAAAACCTAAGGATCGTATTGCGAAGGAACAGAGGAAAGACGCTATTTATTCCATTCCGTGCTATAACTCTGTGATCAGGAGTTCATCGGTCAGACTAAACGTCAGTTTCCTACGCGTTTAAAAGAACACCAAAAGGCTGTTTTCTTTTCAAAAAAGGAAAATTCTGCTTTGTCGGAGCACGCGTGTGTAACCTAGCATGAGATTGCGTGGGAAAATTCCAAAATTATTACCACTAATCCGCGAAAATTCTCTACCGTGCACCTGACGACGTCAGACACCATCTCATTTACATATCAAACAAACTGAAATATTTCAAAAACGAAGTAAATTAGTAAAATAGTGTTTTAGTAAAAAAAGTTGTAAAAGGTGTTACTCTATACATGGACTCTATTACATTTTACAAGTTCTTTCATATTGGACAATTTTGATTTTTGTTGCCAATGTCCTTTAACAATAGATTTTTAAGTAACTTTTGAAATTACCTTTTCCTTCAAAAACACATAGAATGACATGAACGCAAGAAAGGTACCATAAGATGGTTTGTCTGTTTCCTAGATAAAAAGAAAATATTTTGTATCAATCCCACACTGTGAGATATGAAAAAGGCCAATCTTTATGCCATTTCAGATGTATTTTATATCAGGGGCCATTCAGCCCATAACCCCCTAACTCCCTTCTTGTAATAGGGTTGTCCTATTTCCCAATTCAGGTCAACACAGATTATTTTCTTCTTCTGGCTTACACCCTGCTTTGTCAGAGAGTAAAACATAACGTCATCACATTTAACTTTCCCGCACTGAAGGACCTCCCATTATTGAATGTTTTGCCAGTGTGGGTCTCCCCAGCCACTTGTTATCTATTTGTTTTTATGATTGTTTTACTTGTATTTTTTCATATTATTAGGACCCTGGGTGCCAGAGGTTCTTCCGTGCTCGATTAGGCGGGCGGGAAAGGCAGGCGTGCTGGAGGGCGAGCGCGAAGAACTCCCGCCTCGCCCCCCGCCCGCATAATCAAGCACGGAAGAACCTTTGGCACCCAGGGTAATGTATTAGTATTCTAACTGGCAAAGCATATAAATAAATAAATAAATCAAAACGTTAGACTTCCTAAACACACTACAGGCTTTCTTTTTGCTCATATGCTCAACAACTGCTCGACTATTCAGTTTATCATTCTTACTGTAGGTGAACAGAAAACCCAACTGATAGGGATTCCGAGGGCCTTCGATTCAAGATCATTTTTCCAAGAAGACACAAAAGTCATACCATTTGCTAGTGCTGTTGCAAAGGCAGCACCTTCAAGTCAACCGGGCAATTGTTTTAAGACCCTGAGTCGTGATCCGACTGCATGTAGATCGATGGTTAGGATACATTGTAAAATTCATTAATAATTCATGAAGCAAATTCGAAAGAAATTAATATTTAATCAGCATCTTTAACACAGGATAATCTTTAACACAGGATAAACATTGAAAACATCAATGTTTTATCAAAGTTAACTTACTCAAATTGAGCTTTTTCGGAGTTAAATTAATTTGTTTGTACCGTTTCTACAACTTCCAAACAAAATATGCATCATATATTATATTCACATATTATATTTGTTAAAATATTCGCGGCCGATGTTTATTGGCAGTTACAACGACTCGCCTGCGGCTTAATTTGCCATTGTAACTGCCCATAAACATATCGGCCGCTCATGTTTTAACTACTGCGTATAGATGTTACAACCAATATTATTCCAAACCTCATAATTGTTCCAACACTCCCAGAAATAATCTGCAAACAATTCTTTGGATATTGGCTTTCCATTAAGACGAATTCGTTCCCGCACCTCAACGAGATGTGGTGAGCTGCAAAGAGAAACCATAGCAATGAAACAGAAGCAATCATGGGCAAAAGATCATGTTCAACTTTACCAACTAATAATGTCTTCTTTTATATCACTTGCATTCGCCTCATAACAGAGTATGTATGTCAATTCTTCATAGCGCATTACCACAATATTTATCCAATAATCTAGAGAGAGAGTTTACAGAAGCGTGCACTACGTATTATGTACCATGAACTGTCTTATACCCAGGCTTTACAAGTTCTGAAAATTACAACACTATTTGTTATAACACTATTTATTATTTACAACACTATTTATTATTTGTCGTCTGAGATATTCAAATCGCAAAAGGCTGTTTCGTCGTACGTAGATTTTGAGCGTTATCTCGATCAATATTTAACCGTTTTCAATTCTGCAAACAGATTTGGAATTAGCGAATCTAAATACATAACATACGTGCCTATTATATCACGCAAAGGTGTATACCCTTCGTAAAAACCTGTTTAATATGTAGTTCAAGTCAGATCACAAATCTCCAATGGGCGCTTCGCGCGTTGTATGCCCAAATATTGTCAAATATTTATACACCTCATTCTTACTTAGTCAATATCTTATGTTATTCCAGAGATATTCAAGTTTTTGAAAGATGCAAATGAACTCATAACATCATCTATTCCTTAATTTAAACTAAAGGAAGTCCCTAAAATCAAAAATGTATAAAGCATTAATATATACACAGTGCAGTGTACCATTCTTAGTAGCATACATCTGGAACGTTTCAGCACAATCTAGCTGCTATCTCCAAAGATATTCCTCATTTTTAGAATTTGAGTGAGTGGATTACATCATCAGGTATCTCTTTTAAAAACTTAAATATCTCTGGAACAAGATAAGGCATTGACAAAGTAAAACCGCTATTCTTGCTTATTTCGAGTGCACTTCTAGATAAAGCCCAAATTGGGATAAATTATTTTTGCATCTTATTACCCCTTTAAGCACTTTAGTCCAATTTAGTAACATGCAATATGTAGAAAACCACAGTAACAGATATTCCCAATAATAGATTAACAATATTACTATCATACCTGTAAAATCCTGTTTTGTAACCACTCCTTCTAAGAATGCTTTCACAAAAAGCACAAACAGAACCCTTAAAAAACAGTTAAAAAGTAATTACTTTATTAAAGTAAATGGTTTGAACGTAGGAATATGACTGAGACTGACGTTTTGAAAGCCTCAGCATTAGACAGGTTTGTCTGTGTTACCATATGCGCAGTGGCGTAATGCTCATTAGGTAGAGTTAGGTCGAGAACTAAGGGCCGACCCAGTGGGGGCCCTGCCAAAAATGGAGTGGAAGATTATAACGAAAAATTACGGCTTAACAGCAACACTACTGACATACAGTGTGTATAAAAAAAACTGAACCCTTAGAAAACAGTCTTATACTCCTGGGAAATTAAAAACAGTCTTAATACACCTGGGAAATTAAGACAAGTTATCTTAATTTCCAGGCGTATAAGACCATTATAGGTTCAGTTTTTTTTGATACACACTGTATATTTCATCATCATATTTAGTCAGAACTAATTTACGGGGCCCCCGATAACATAATATCCCGAACCACCCCCGGCCTCCTGTAAATCTGTGATTTATAGTGAAGAGAATCCTAAACATCATTCCTCGAGTAAAAGAGCAGATACTATAAAACCATTAACATTTATAATCATATACACACTTAAACTTAAGGCTCTTTATTTAAAAGTAATTTATTTTTTGGGTACATTTCCCCTTTAACATTCCCATAGTTAACCATGTTATTACTAAATATTTCTCACCTTGCCTTTGGTTCCACTCACATGAATAGCAGCTAGCTTATCCAGTTCTTCCATCTTAAACATAATAAGGGTTCGAATTAGAAAGGAAAAGTCGATTTGAGGAATTTTTTGGTAACTATTTCAAGGTGTAATGATATCATGTGGAAAGCAGTGACAACCATAAAAGCAGTCAACCATAAAAGCGAGAAATGTTTCAACATACTCTATTTTGGACAATTTGTTGATGCACTTCCAAACACTTCTCTGATATTCAGTGTTGTGAAAATTACTCAAAAAAGTAATGAGTAAAAATTACAATTACTTCTCTGAAAAAGTAATCATTACAATTACAAATTACTTTTTTCCAAAAGTAATTAATTACCAATTACTAATTACCTGTCAAAAAGTAATTAGTTACCAATTACTTTTAATTATTTTTTATTAAATATATATTTATAGAATCTTAATAGAAGTTCAAAGTGTACTTCACTATGCGGGAAACAGGAAATATGTCCATAATACACTAATACATGAAGTATTGCATCTGGTCGTTCGCTCACGTCGCTTATTGGCAACATTACAGGCTCATTTTAACGAAATAAAATATTCATCACTGTTTTTAAAGTTCAGACTACGAGGACTTTTAATGTTTTACAAAAATGTTATACAAAATATACGTGAAATAATGCTGTAGACTGGCTGAAATAAAAGTGAGAACACTGAGAAGTAACGTAACGTTACTTTAGGGGAATTTTACTCGTTACCCACAAAATGTAATTAATTACATTACAAGTTACTTTGGCAGAGCAGGTAATTAATTACCATAAAAATTACTCAAAAAGTAATTAGTAATCAGTAACGCGTTACTTTAGTAACGAGTATTTACAACACTGCTGATATTTAACATAGCATGTTGTCTTATTACAAAGTGTATCGTATTCAGGGCCCTACTGAAAATCGCTTTGGCGAGTTAGGCTCCCTGGTTAAATATTATTAAATACAAATACAATACAATTATGTAGTTATAACTTAAAAAAGTCCAACAGCTTAGCACAACGTTTGGCATTGCATCGTGTATATTAACATCTTACAGCCGAGCATAGTGTAACAACGTCTAACAACTTACCATAACATGTTAAAACATAGCGTAACGTCTTGTAACAACATTGTGTAACATCATTGTGTAGTTCAACATTGTGTAACTTCATTGTGTAGTTCAACATTGTGTTGTTCAACATTGTGTAACATCTTATGACATTGTAGCATAACATCTTACAACGTAGCGTAATGTCTTTTCAAGTAGTCTAACATGTCTAACATTGTTAAATTTAAGTGTTATGACTCACAATGTGTTATGTCTCCCAACCATTTTGGAAATAAGGATAAGGGTGGACCTAAAGTCTGAAAACAATTTAGGGTGCTCAAGCGTTTGTAAACTATGTTCATCTGAAACATATGCTAATTAAGAAATAATCGTTCCTTGTGACTTATAGTTAATTGAGAAAATGTTTGGATGGCCAGCTTTGAAATCCTAGCTAAAAGCTCGCTCCCCAAACTGTCAGCAAACTTACTGGTACTTTCCCTATTGTAGCGAATCTTTCTGCCTGTTGAAAATTATCACTCTGTCTGTTTCTAATTTGGTCTTTTTGGTACATTTCTTTGAGTGTGGGAACATTAAGTTGCAATGAATTCAGTGTTTTGATGGCATTCTGCAAAAAACATACAGGAATTATCATGAGAACTAGAAATTGGGTTGTTTAGAAATTAGAATTCAAGATATTCATATGAAATTTCTGTTGAGATAAGGCACCCCCAATAACTGATAACACCAATTTTTTACTTTGGCTACTATGGTAAGCCCGCAATTTCTCCATTCTTGCAGAAGATATGACATCACACAGTAGTGGATCCAGGGAGGGGTCACGCGGCACGCACCCCCTTTGCAATCCCGCAAACAAGTGTTTTCTGTTTTTACCATGTCAAGACGAAGAAGTCGAAGTGATAAACGCAATATTATATGACCGATTATAAGCACAATGTTTTGGTAGCTTACCGGTATCCTACTGAAAACGCAAACAAAATTGCTGCAATTACAGCTGTGCAAAACTGTATCGATGATATCAAAAAATGGATGCTTACTAATAAGCTCAAGCTTAATGATGGAAAAACGGAGTTTTTACTTATAGGAACGAGGCAACAACTGGCTAAAGTGAATTTAAGTACCTTGCGTGTTGGCGAAATTTCTGTCACTTGTTCAAGTGTACTCAAGAGTTTGGGTTGTTGGTTCGATTCACAACTCAAATTTGAAACTCATATAACCAAAGTTTGTAATGCAGCGTTTTTTCATATATACAACATTAGGAGGATACGGAAATTCCTCAATGAAGATAATACTCGTACATTAGTCAATGCATTTATAACAAGTCGACTGGATTATTGTAACAGCCTCCTATATGGATTACCAGCTATTAGCCTTAAAAAGTTACAACGTGTTCAGAACACAGCAGCCCGGCTAATATGCAACATTTCGCGGTTTGACCATATCACACCCACACTGTATAAATTACACTGGCTTCCTGTCAAGTTTAGGATTGATTTTAAAGTCCTATTAATTACTTATAAGGCTTTACATGGTCTGGCGCCGGAGTACATCACTGATATCATCACTATCAAGCCTAAATCGCGGTACAATCTCAAATCAGATTCTGAACTACTCCTTCAGAAACCAAAAGTGAAGTCTTTTTCCACCCTCGGTGATAGGTCCTTTGGATTTGCTGCACCTACACTTTGGAACAAGCTACCTGCAGAAATACGGCATGCAACGTCAGTCGATAGATTTAAGAATCTCTTAAAGACATACTTTTTTAAGCAAGCATTTTATTAACAATTTTATTTGTAGATAGTTATATATTTTAATACTTGTACTGATTTAACTGACTATCCTGTAATGCGCAAGTGAGCATATACATATGGAACTTGCGCAATATAAATGTAATTTATTATTATTATTATTATTATCCAATTCTCATTGCAAAAGCCAGTTTGCATGCACTCATAGATATTTTAACATGGGTTCCAAGATAAGATTTTTATAAAATGACGGATGCATGTTCAAAAGCTGTCAGTTCAATTGGTTTCGCTTACATTTTTATAATGGTGTGGTGCCCTAATTTTGCAAAAAATCTTATCAGAAATCACTGGAAAAGCACTTCCTGGCTTTGCAAAAAATTTCCTAGTGGGGGCATGTAGTACACCATACACATGCTGATTCTTTATGTGTGCCTGCCACCAAACAACCCTGGATCCGCCACTGTCACATATCCTAGGGCACTTTGGTAACTCAAACGTTGAGAAACCCTGAAATGGTGTCAAACCACTGCATAGTACAGTAGATCATTAGGTAGCCCAAGCAGACATTTTGTTTTTCATGCAATCGGTATTTTCCATTGGAAGAAAGTCGGAACCTGGTTCTGGTATTCCAGAGTGCATTCCATGTAAGCTCCATGGAAAAGATATTAGCATTTGGTTTATCTTTTATGCTGTTATGGCAACCATTTCTGCCAAGTCTGGCAAGAGTACATGGAATGCAGACTGGCCAGTATTAACCAGTTTCCTAAAAGCAAAATACAGTATTAACAGCAACAAAAAAATAAAAATGAAATCTACCCACCCCTATTTTCCCCAATGTTATGAAAAACAGCAAATATATATTTTTAACAGGCCTAACATTATTATACCCTCAAATATAATCTACCAATCAACTGTTTCTATTAGCATCATGTGGCAGCCCAATATTTTACGATGTAGGACAGCTACATATTGGGCAGTAACCTTTGGACTGTTTACACGGGCTGTTCACGTGCAAAGCAACGTCACTCGCGTGCCTTTTATCTAAATCGAAATTTCATTGGTTGAAGTACTTTCTCGCGGAACGTGATGTGTTTTATTATTCTTTTTGTTCGATATAATAAGATATTTTGTTCGATATAATAAAACACCTATTGAATTCATATTCACCCCAAAATATTTAAGTCTCGATCGACCCAATATTGAATTCTCGACTTTATGTTTTGTAATATTTATACCCTCACGTATAATCGTCCAATTAATTATCGCTATTAGCATCACGTGACAGTCCAATATTTACGATGTTGGACAATGGACTGCGTTAATCTTTATGTTAAGATATTTTTCGATATAGTAAAACACCTATTGGATTCATCTTCGCCCAATATTACAAAATATTTAAATCTCGATTTGCAATATTAGGCTCGACCTTCGGTCTCACCCAATATTGAATTATAAAATGCCTGCAGGGGCACCACACACAGATTTGACTTTGAGCACCTCTCGACCATAATTCTGTATTTCAAAGCCACACATAATGTCGTGCAAGTCCAGTGGCTGAATTCTGTTCACTAAAATAGCTAAAACTACCACACAACACGCTCAATAATCTCAAACAAAACTCCTCAATAATAACTCCATTGCTCACTTTATTATACCTCGTAAACATCTTGAACTTCTGACTCTTGTCCGTCTGACTTTGAAATATCCTGGAGACTACGAGTCAAAACAGACGATCCGAATGGCTTTAAACCTTTGCCGAACGATTCGCACGACATTTTGCACACATTAAGGAATGCACACAGTGACATAGAACTCCACTTTCTCCAAAAACAGTTATAAATATAAAACACGTTTTTCACAAAACAAGACGAGCCCGCTATGTTTACCGCTGACCAAACGTTTTTGAAGTTCCCTCCAACATGGCCGCTTGTCGTCATATGAAACCACTCTATACTACTTCCTTTCATAAATTATGAAATTTCAAATTGCCCTAGTGCGCTTTACAATGATTAAAAGAATACATAATATATAATATAAAAGAAAAATACTAAAAAATAACTATGTACACGTGTTACTATATAATCTAGAACTACAGAAGATAAAATTATATAACAATAAAATTAATTCTTATAAAAATAACCGGAAGTAAATGCGTGACTACACGCGCTCTGATAATTCAGTAAAGCATAAACTGTCGCCATCTTCCGACTAGATTTTGTCGTTTTTGACGAATTTTACGTCGTTTTAATCGCATAAAGACGTCAGGAAATACCTGCATACAAGTTAAATCAACGCGGCGTCTTTTTAACTGGTAAATCTTTATTTTTCTTTACTTTGCTGATGATATATTATTTTATAAAAGAAATAAAAAACTTTGTCGCTGTGATGTCCTTACTGGTCTAAAGAAATGTCGACTGCGCATCAAAATGACGTGTTCTGCGTTGCGAATAGGCCTTCAATTTACGCTTAAAAATAGACTTCTTAAAAAGAGACTTCTGGCTGCACTCAATTTCCAAAGAAAGTGTATCACAAAGACAAGGAGCACAAACTGAAAAAGTCCTCGATCCATAAAGGCGATGTCACACTGCGCAATATTTCGACCAACTTGTCTCACAACGGCGTCGCAAAACAAATTGCATGAACCATTGCAGTGTAACATACCTTGCAACGGCGAAAATTGTTCATGCGACACAAGTTGCTTTGGAGAAAGCAGAATCGAGTTCTACTTTCCGCAATGATTGGAACTTTTTTAGCGTTGCGCAATGTAACACCCCCATCTGTAACGAGACATCGTGCGTATGCATTAGGAACGGATTTAAAGTTGGGCCCCAGGAAATTTTGAAATCTAGAAGCTCGGAAAGACAATTTGCAGCAATTTGAGCAAGCTTACCTGCTACCTCTTAACCATGTGACACCATTTTTTGCGCCTAGTAATGACAGAAGGGTCTAGAAACCAATATAACACTCGCGTGGCAAGGGTTTAGGGGTTGGCTACACCCGTTTGTAAAGTCTTGTGTAGATGAAGCCCATAGGTAGATTAACATACAATTGGAAAAAAACATTAAATTTAGCAACGCTAGTCCTGATTTTTGCAGCCCCCATTTAAAATTTTTTTTTTGGGGGGGGCCCCGGTTCCTACGCCTATGCAAAGTGGCGAAACTTTGCAAGTCAAGTTGAACGAAACGTTGCTTAGTGTTACACCCCTTTTCTGCATGCAACTGCAACGCAGCAGATTGAGCCGTTGCGAGACAAGTTGCATCGGGAACATCGCACTTTGTAACAGCGCCAAGACGGTTAGACATCCGGTTAGTTGTGATGAAACGCTTATAACTCATCTTTTTTTGGCAAATGTGAATTAGCAGGAATCGACCAATCAGGGGCACTTTAACAAAATTATGATACACATCACTCATAAATACCAAGCATTAACGAATCTCTTAAAATGGTGTTTAAAAACAGCAACAGGACGTGTAATGTTTTGGATAAATAAGACATGAAACGGAGAAATAGGAGAACTTCAATGTGTCGAAAAATACGTTTACTTATATTAATGGACGACGTTTTGGACGATGTGTCCTTCTTCAGGTCTTCTCTATCGGACATGAAGGACACATCGTCCATGAATATACGTAAGTACTCTTACTTAAGTATTTTTCGAGACATTGAAGTTCTCCTATATTTCTCCTTTTCATATTATATCCAGTTCTTTTGAGAACTTAGCAGCTTTCATATTTATTCTGGATAAATAAGACACCATGCACTCAGAAAAACATTCTGAGTATTTCGTTCGCCTGGTTCACACAATTGATGAACCAAGAACAGGGCGAAAAAGCAAGTGCAACGCGTAGGGAGACGTATAAAGGAAAACGAGTGTGAACTAGGGATAAGGAAGTACAAGGCGTGTGAATTAGGAAATAAAGGACAACGCGTGTGAACTACGGATAAGGAAGCACAAGGCGTGTGAACTAGAGTGAGCCAAGTACAATGCGTGTAAACTAGGGTGAAGCAAGCACAAGACGTGTGAACTGGGGAGAAGCATGCGTGAATTAGGAAACCAAGGACAACGCGTGTGAACTAGAGTGAGCCAAGTACAATGAGTGTAAACTAGGGTGAAGCAAGCACAAGACGTGTGAACTAGGGATAAGGAAGTACAAGGCGTGTGAACTGGAGTGAGCCAAGTACAATGCGTGTAAACTAGGGTGAAGCAAACACAAAGCGTGTGAACTAGGGTGTAGTAAGCACAAGACGTGTGAACTAGGGTAATGCGAAAGCACAAAAAATATGCAATGCATATATATATATATATATTCACATATAAAATACGCGTTATAAGCAGTTCTCTTCAGTCTACACTTCTCTTTTTTTCTCTACTTTTTGAGACAATTTTCACAAAGCATTTCCCAGTGTAACTAACACACCGCTCTCGTGCGAATGCAATGCCTGCCCATACTCGAGTATCGCAATACACTGAGTTGCTTTGTGTAATAACGCCTTCTGCAAGATCAGGGAGTTTAAGCTTCACGTCGGTACACGAACGGCAAACAGCAGGCAAAGTTAAAACTATTATTGGGCTCGCAGTAATTGGTTATAAATAACGTTAGTTCTTGAAAACGAGGTCTGTCGAGCCACCCTTAGCCTTGTCCGGTCGCTTCATGTATAATCGCTCAACCCGGTAGCAAGTATAGTTGTGAATGTTTTATGTCTACATTAACTAAACCCTAACCGCTAATCCTAAATCCTAACCCACTAAACCTTAAAAGTGAGTGTCAACCGTCGTGCATTGCGCGTTTGTATCTTTCCAGGCGATAACGAAGTGTTTTGAAGTGCTTCGTTGCCAAGTTGACGTGGTAAATACTCCGGACATTCGGCGAATCTTCTCAGAAAACCCTGTAGAGGCTTTCTTATTCGTCCACAATCCAAATCCGTCGACTCGGAACCTGATTTTGAACCTCGTACTTGGTCTTCCACACTTCGCGTCAGTCAAAGCTGACATTTTTCGAAACGAAAGTAAAGAAAACGTTTTGTGAAAAATGCAGAAATAATTACTTTTTAAGGTACGTCTTCTTTTAATTAAAAGGGAAAAAAGGAATAATTTATATCAAGGATCAACAAGATATTTACGTATGAGTCCACTAAGGGAATTTCGTGCTTCGAAAAATGGCCGACCGAGCGTGCAATGCGTCACGGTTGACACTCACGTAGGAGCATAATACAATACATTCTTAAAGTTACTTAAATAACTTATAAAACTAATTACATTTCATCAAATCAAATCTACTACATATAACCAATAAAACTATGATAACTATACAAAAACTATTAATTCGAAAAAAGAAAAGTCTTAAGTGCTGACCACTATACCCTAAACTTGTTGAATTAATGTAGACATCATACATTAAACTGTGGAATGAAAATACGTTTGTCTTATTTAAATGAATTCATCAAAAATGATGTGGAATGGTAATTTATATCACCATTGGTTCAGTTTCCTTTGTTCTCTAGTGGCCATTATCTCTGATATCAACCTCATGAAATTATTCATGAGGTTGATAAGTACTTATCAACCTCATAAATACTAAACTTCACCAATGGTGATATAAGGCGGTTATATACATTAGACCTCGGTGTTTAAAGTGCCCATAACCTCAAAATCTTTTATTGTCTTGTTTGGAAGAACTTTTAAAATGATAAAGTAACTTATTTTGAAGATGTCTGGAATTTCGTCACACATGCATGACTTATTGGAGAAATGTGTATATCTCTTTCATTCTCGAACGAAATCCTTTAAAATCAAGAAGTTTAGTGTTGTGGGAGAAACGCGCACACGTGTTATTCACACTTTAGTGTTTTCATTTCATGAACGCAAAGATATATAACATTCTCTGATAACTCATTATGCATGTGACGAAATTCCAGATATTTGCATATCAAACAAACTGATATCTCAAAAAGAAAGTGAACATCTTCAAAAGAAGTTACTTTATCATTTTAAAAGTTCTTCCAAAATTTTGAGGTTAGGAGCACTTTAAGCGATATATCAATCATCGGGCTTCGCCCTCGGGTTGATCATATATCGCTTAAACACCTCGGTCACGGTATATAACCTATACATAACCTCCATGACGCGACCAAGCAAAAAGCAAGACGACGATATAGGCAGTAAAAACTCTACTAACAAAAACAACTTTTGCCGTTCGCCGTAGTCTCGTGAAACTTAACTCCCTGATACTGTAAACCGCTATACGCCTGCAGCAAGACAATGCCTACAAAATATCGTATCATGCATCTACAACGTAGGGATAATGAGTTTCGGAAAGTCACTGCCCGAGGGACTTTTTCGATGGATTAGGAGCTTTGTATTTACACTTTGGAGATTTACAAACACAGTGGAATTCGGATTTCTTCACTTTCCAAAATCTTTCGCCATAATCGGAACTATAGATCGAAGAAACGGAAACGCGTGAGCACGGTCAATAAAAGTCAGACAAATAATAACAACTAGAAATACGAATCCGCAATAATCCCCTCGCTCGCCTTTTCTACCACTAGCCCCCCCCACCCCACCCCTAGAGTTTCTTTTCCCCATCCATGATCCCCAGTTCCCAGACCACGTCTGTCGATAACAAATCCCAAAAGGCCGGTTCGTCGTACGTAGATTTTGAACGTTATCTCGGCCAATATTTACTCAATTTCAATTCTGAAAACAGTTTTGGAATTACCGAGTCTAAATACATAACATACGTGTCTATTATATCACGAGAACGTGCATACCCTTCGTAAAAACGGTTTATGTACTTAGAAATTATTCGGCAATGAGCCAGCCGCTTCGTCGTATATTATTTTGAACGTTATCTCGATAAATATATAACCGTTTTCAATTCTGAAAACAGATTTGGAATTAGCGAGTCTAAATACATAACACACGTACCTATTATATTACGCAAACGTGTATACCCTTCGTGAAACCTCTTTGTGTAGTTCGTCAGATCACTACTCGCCAATGGCCGCCCTTCACAACATTGCTCAAATATTGTCCGATTCAAACGGATCACCCAAAACGACTTTTTACTTCCTTATAAGGAGTTGGTCCTACCATGCTCCGCTCAAATAAAACAAATATATATATCATTGGTTTTCTGTCGTTATGACAGGTCCTTCTTAGGTTGCTCGGGTCCTTCTTAGGTTGCTCGGGTCCTTCTTAGGTTGCTCAGGTCCTTCTTTAGTTTGTGAGAAATTGATCCCTGCCGCGGCGAGATTATCACCCTCGCTTGCGAGAGGATAATCTTTATTTAGACTGTTAGATCGTTTCAGCTGAAAGCTGGTATTAATAGGATGAACAGTGAAACTTAAATTAAACTAAATTATATTACACTTAAAACCTGTGTGTTGATTTTACTGAGGGAAGAAAACCGGAGAAAAACTCTCGAAGCACAGGAGAGACCAACTAAACTCTACTCACATAGTCCAAGCTCGAGAATAGGGTTATTCCCAGATGGTCACCCATCCAGGTACTAACACTGCCCGACCGGGCGTAACTAATGGTGAGAGGCAGCGCCCTGCCCACACCACCCGTGCTTCCCTATGGCAAATAATAAACACTTATTGACCGAGCGGGAGGTCTTTATGGAAAAATTATCCTGCCAGCGATCTTTCTGTACAGACCGAGCGAGCGACGACGGAGCAAGGACTGTGCGAAAAGACCAAGGGCAGGGTAATTTTGCCGTAAAGACCGACCAAACGAGGTTAATAAGATTTTGATAATAATATTATTTATCCAGAACACCCACGTCACCGAAGTGTTTTTCAGTGGGGTTTTTCAAAGAGCTATTTATATTGAACAATATAACGTCGGCGCAATTCCTGTCTCTAGCTGCAAATTGTCGTGTATAAATGTTAAAAGCATGCATGTGTTGTTCGATTCAGTCTTCAAGGTCGTATTTTTCATTCCGGAATGAAATCTCGCACCGCCTTTACATGACACTGGAATGAAATTTCAATGAAACTCAATCCGGAATGAAACTCAATCTGGAATAAGAATCGGAATGAACTCAATCCGGATTGAGCTGCATCTCATTCCGGATTCATGTAAACACCTAAAGGTATTTTAACAGAACCGGTGAGTTCAATCCGGAATGAAACTCAATCCGGATTCATGAAATAGCTCCTAATTTTTTTAAATTAATTAATTAAAACTTTATTGAAGTGTCCAGGATATTTAGCTTTTTACAAACTAATTGATGACACATATAAAGATACGACACGGTGGTGATTTTGCTTTGTGTTTTCTTCATGCATTATTAATGAGTTTTTTAATTATATGTAAAAACCTATGAATAATTAAATATAGTAAAAACATTAAAACATACAAAACATATGTTTATATATATAGAATAAGAAATACTGTTCAAAAACTGAGTCATTCTCTGCACATATCGCAGCAGTTGCAGTTATTATACAACATACTGTTGATGTCTAATATAGTCCTCTTGAATACACTTAAGCTAGATGAATTTTTAATGTGATTGCTCAGTTTTGACCATAACACTGGTCGAAAATGGCGTACTGAGTGCTTTCCATAATTTACAGTATTAAATCTGGTTATATTAAAATCACTATTTCTTAGCGAATAACTTGATTGTTTAAAAGTAAATATTTCAGCTACACTTATGGGTGAAAGTTTGTTTTTTACTTTATACATATAAATTGCGATATCCTGTAATCTTCTATTGTGTAACATTGGCAGCCGAGCTCGATTAAGGAGTGTTTCATACGTGTGTGACTTTGTTTTATAGACTGCTCTCAGCGCACGTTCCTGGATACGCTCCACTTTTCTACTATCAGAAGCATTGCAAAAACGCCAAACCACATGAAAGTAAGAAATGGGAGGATTGATGTTTTATAAATCATCAATTTGGCAGAACATGGGATTAGATTTCTCGACCAGCAGAACATTGTATCGGAAATGATGACTGGGTTGACGTCACATCAAACAAACCTTTCTAGCACATCAACGCAAAGCTCAAATCATAAAACATTTTGGTGTTCAACTATTTACTTCATGTAGAATCTATATCAGTATAATATCGTATTTGGAGTCATAGGCACTTTGAGAACAATAGAGACATCGCTGTATCGTTAATCTTAGTATCGTTTTCTACTTTGCTCAGCGACAAAAACCGCTTTACTTACCAGATTTCTTCGTACGCTTTAATCTCTCTAGAAGCAAAGAATGCTATTCGTGGACAACATTTAATCTAAAAATAAATATAAGGATTTCAAAATTGTTTTAAGGATGTGCACCGGAGCACTGCCGGAGCTCCTGCGTTTTTTATGTCATACATGCCGGAGGCTGGAGTTAGGTTTTCGTCTACGGCTGTGGTGTGAGGAGAAAGGTAGATAAGCTGTACAGCGCAAAGCAACACACTTCTGGAAGAACTGCTGGGACCGGGAGCCAGGAACTGTGACCCGTTTGATACACGAGCTAAACTGGGAGTGTTTACAGACAAGAAGAAACAGAGCTAGGCCAACGCTGTTTTTTAAGGTTACTAGTGGCATTGTGGCAATTCCAATGCCATCTTATGTTCAGCCCCTCTATTACAGCAGTATCCGTCAATACCATCATCTGAAATTAATTGCTATGAACTGTGAGACAAATGGGTATAAGGGGAGCTTCTTTTCTAGTTCAATAACAGTGTTAGACGGCCTAGCACATGACATCATCATGCAGCCAAGTCTTACAAGCTGAGTGCCCTGAACAAATTTTAATCTTTATTTATTTTCTGTTATATTCACGCCATGGGTATACCTTTGTGAATTATTCAATGTAAATGTAAGGTAGTGAACTACCAAAAATCAAAAGAGGGGAATGACACACTGACGTTTTAAGCGAAGGCCCACCATCAACAATCGAAATTTTCCTTCACCATAAATCCCTACCTATAAAATGGTAAAAATAGCAAATGATTTAACTTTTCGCATCTCATTAACTCTTTCCCTACGGCTGAAAAACATCAAAAATTGAACGACCACGTTGTTCTATTGATATCTCTTGAAATAACCATAACTGTTGCGAAAGCTATGCATTTTCTGGAAGCCCAATAAACCGGCTTTTACTTGTTCTTTTAAATTTCCCGAACAAAACACATTATGTTAATATAAATTAGCATTAATTATCATAAATCAGGTTGAAAAATTTACATTTTTCCAGAAAAGGCCATCTTGCACGCCCGCATAGCATCTTGAAAACTCAAAAGGCCACCAATCGCAGAGTTGTTTATGAAATCAAATCAAACTTGGCGTGTGCGTGGATTTCATGTTCCTGGCGCTTGTCGAATTTCAATTTTTAATCTTGCGTTACCGTGTGCCGTGTTTTTCGATTGACGACTTTGCGGGTCATCAACGACCCATTTTAACTGCGCCCGTAATGAAAGAGTTAATTATTAGTTTGTTTATCTCCTGTGCATTTGATTGGCTACTTTCTACTTGTTTTATTTTATCTCGTCTTACTCTGATGAAGGGCTCCGCTCGAAACGTCAGTATTTCGTCACTCAAAATCTTGGCAGTTTACCACCTTTTCACTTTGCTACATATCCAAAACACTGTCTACGCAGCACTCTATATACAGAAGTCGTGACTAGCCTCTCGGCAACGGCCTCCCTAGCTCAGTGGTCAAAGCACTGCACTAGCATTGTAGGGTTGCGGGTTGAATACCAGCCGGAAGGACCTAATGTTGCATTTTTGGCAACTGGTCCCGGTTTAGTCTTAAAATGTATATTTCAACACTCGAAATTTTCCTTCACCATAAATCCTTAGACATGCAGTTTAATCGAGTGAAAAGCCAAATATTACTTGACATATCAATAGTCGACATCTAGATTAGTCTGATACATACCTGGTGATCAGTAAACACGCGAACAGCCAGCACATTTGGATCACAAGAATGGTTAATGAACCGACTAATATTCCCATAGAATTTGGCGTCCAAACAAAGAAGTTTAGAACGACCCTAATTGGTGAAATGGAGGTATACATGTAATGAGTTGCAGTGACAACAACAACAACAGCAACAACAACAACAACAACACCACCACCACCACCACCAGCAGTACCACCACCACCAGCAGTACCAGCACCAGCACCAGTACCAGCACCACCAGCATCATCACCACCACCAGTACCAGCACCACCAGCATCATCATCATCATCATCATCATCATCACCACCACCACCACCACCACCAGCAGCAGTAGCACCACCACCACCACCACCACCAAGACTTCGTGTGTTCTACATCACCTACTTTAACATCGAGATCGAATAAGTAACAGTCGTCGTTTCTTGTATCAGCCTCGCTGTCTGTGAGAATTTCTCCAATATATTCACAAACAAATGATCCTTTCGGTATTGCCTTCAGAATCCTTACAGCCCAACCTAAAGAAAAACATCAATCCATCTACAAATTTTTGAAATACAGTTTGATTCAGTTAAAGTTCACATCTTCGTAATTCAAAACGCAATAAAATCGAAAATACGCAACATAGCCCGGCAGTTAAGCCCAAAATTTTGCCTCAATCGTGCGTTTTGTGATACAAGCATGAAACTTGGCAAGTAGATAGAGTTAATAGTGCTGATGACTTTCTGATATAGAGGCAACGCAGATTTCTTCCTGGTTGCCACAAAATAGAGTTTTTCTTCCAATTACCTATTAAAGTACTATATCATCAAAAAGTGAAAATTCAAAGTTCACTTATATCATTAGACATTCTAGCGGGAGTAGGATGATTTTTTAAGCTTATGTTGAGTTATTAACGCTCAAAAATGTGGAAAATGCCGCAAAATGCTTCTTTTTGGTGGGTTTAGCCTTCTGTAACTCAAAACGAGCTTGGAAAATCGTACAACCCGCTTGAATGTAGTTGAACCCGCATCATATAGTTTTTTGCGAAATTTCTATAATGATATGGGTGATATTCGCTAAAAGTGAACTTTGAATTTTCATTTTTTTATAAGATAGTACTTTAATAGGTAAATTGGAAGAAAAACTCGATGGCAACCAGGAAGAAATCAGAATTCATCAGCACTAGTAACTCTATCTACTTGCCAAGTTTCATACATGTATCATAAAAGTGATAAAACGCATGATTTTACGCTTAACAGCTGGATTAACATATCTATTATATTTAGAAGACATTTAAAAACCTTGCAGTACGGGCTTTATATTTATACTATATGGCCTAAACACACGACTCCTCGTCAAGATCATCACCTTCTCTTTGCGACCTCACTCGCGAGGAGTTAAATAGATTCATTTTCTATAACGTCTCCCCTCGCTCCCGTACCTTTGTCTTTAGTCTTGTAAAGCTGCAACTGCGCCTTGGTGCCGTGTTGAACAACACGCTGAGAACACGTGATCCAGCACTTGCATTTCATGTTACACTCGTACACCACAGGGCGATCTTCGCTAAAGATATCAGGAGATATCAAGCCCGTCTGTAGAAGAGATGTTATCATAACACATGGAAACGGTGTTTCTAAGTCTAACTCAAGTCAAACATTGAAGTCAAACATTTATTATATTTATTATACATTCAAACTTCATTCTCGTTCCTTATTGGTCAACATACTTCAGTTAATTCTCAATGTTCGGCAGCTGTGGCGTCATTTCCGTCGAATACTATGAATTATTGGACGGAGGTGTCCAAAAAAATATTAGATGTGTGAAGTTGATCGTCCAGGTTGTTGTAGTCTTGAGAAAGACTATTGTTGGTGACTGACGTTTCGACGGCCTCAGCGGCGGTCATCTTCAGAGTCCAGTAAAGCGAGTTTGTCAGGTTTGCCTATATATACGTCTGGTTCATTACGTCATAGTTTGTTTGTGCCATAATTAGTGTGAGTGGGTGTTGCGTCATGCGTTAAGCGTGGTCCAATATTGTTCCTCATCGGTTGTTTGTGTCATAATCAATGTGAGTGGATGTTGCGTCATGCGTTAAGCCTGGTTGTATTGTTTGTCGGTAGGTCTATTGTTCGTTGGTGTGTGCGAAGAAGTCTTTTGTATGGTGTTGGTAATTGTTGTGATCTGCTAAGTGGTTTATGTTCCAAGTTGGTATACCAACTTTCTAATGTAAGTCGTTGTTTGTAGTTTGTGTTAAAGGCGATACATTCAGCCGAGTCCCAGTCAATATCGTGTTTTGTTTGTACGTGGTGTTCAGCCATGTGATTAGTCCTGTCCGACAAACAATACACCCACGCTTAACGCATGACGCAACACCCACTCACATTGATTATCACACAAACAACCGATGATGATCAATATTGGACCACGCTTAACACTCAACACCCACTCACACTAATTATGACACAAACAAACTATGACGTAATGAACCAGACGTATATATAGGCAAACCTGACAAACACGCTTTGCTTGACTCTGAAGATGACCGCCGCTGAGGCCGTCGAAACGTCAGTCACCAACAATAGTCTTTCTCAAGACTACAACAACCTGGACGATCAATTTCACACATCTAATGATACTCCTAGGTTCAAACCATTTACTTCAAAAAAATATTATTGGACGCTGATAACGTCACTACCATCAAACGCACAAAAATAACAAAATGGCTTGCAGTAGATTTGCCTCTGTTGACGAAGACAACAGTGACGACAGGTATAAAACAATTATTGGATTCGGCTTACGCATGATATTTAACAATTATTCACTGAAGTAGAAGTGCACTTGTTTTTTATAAATATTACCTAAAATAATTTTCCTACACACAGGAATTGTTTTCGACCTGCCTGCTTTTACCAATTTCTTCGATTGTGTAAAAAGAAAATCGTTCAAGAGACACCATCTTGTTTTTTCCCGAGCTAGAGGAACCAATCAGATTGCGCAAAAGGCACTATCCACTCTTTTGGCATATGCTAACAAGAATTATCCAGACCTCTGTTAATGTTATCCGATTGGTTAAGCGGAGTAAAATAAGGTTAAAGTTACAAGTGGAGTAACCACACTATGCTGGCTGGTATAAACACTATACGACGCTATAACAGTATAACACAATTTATCGGCTTCATCTATTTGTCAGCATACCTTATCGTACCAGAAACGTTTGCGGGAAGAGAGTTGAGCACATTCACAACTCTTCTGATTTGCACAGCTGTCTGGACAATTACAACCCTAAATGAAAAATTGGTAGGCAGGAATTGTAGTGAAGTCGCAATCTTTCTCTACATGGTCGATTATGTATATATACTTGACAATGCATGAACGATCGTCAAGCTCAAACGAAGACAAGTTTGATTTTACTAAAACAATTAATTATTCGCTCTCCATTTCTATATAACAATTAGTCACTGAAGTCGAGGTGACTATCGTTGAATATTTACCGAGCCGAAGCGGCGAAGAAAATATAACGATAATCACCGAGACTGAGGTGACTAATTGTTTTAGTATAATGTCAGGCTTGAACTGAATATTAATTGAGAAGTTTTAAACAGACAGTTTGAACTGTGTTATGCTCGATGTTTTCTTCACACTTGACAGCTTTCAAAAACACACTAACGATCAAAACCGTTCTATCTTGAGTGAAATCTGATATATACAATGTCTTTATGTTAAGTTTTTGAGCCTTTTCGACGATTTTTTAGTTATAATAATATAGTCGCCATTTTGAAAAAAATTTGTCACATTTTAGAAACCATACATCAAAATGATGATTCCGAGAGGTGACTGGAACGAATAAATATAGTCTGGTACAGAAAAACACTTTTTCAAGTATGATTTCTAGTAAAGTGATAGTCACCGCGCGTGACTATTTTCTCAGATTTACTGGTCAGTCAACCAATCAGAACTCGTTTAAGCACAGAAATTTAGAGCTCATGTTCTGAAAATTTATAATCGTTGGTAAAAGCCAGTTTATTGGGCTTTCAGAAAATGTATAGCTTTCGCAACAGTTATGGTTATTTCCAGAGATATCAATAGAACAAAGAGGTGGTTCAATTTTAGATGTTTTTCAGCCTGTCATGAAAGAGTTAAGAGTTACGTACCAGCATTGCAATGCGATTGAAACTAATGTTTCGACCCTCGCAGCTTGTGTGTATGTAAACAAAGTCTCTTGGTAGGTTTTCATCATCGACCTTGAAGACAAAAACATATTAAAACGATTCAGACCAAAACTAAAAGTCTGATAAACAAATTAACAGGAAAGTGAGTTGTTATTTCTTGAATTCTTACTTCGTTGATACAAGGAATGGGTCGAGACTCGTGTCCCTTTGAAATATCACTGCAAAATATAGATAATACGGCTAAGGCCTTCATCAAACCAAGATATATATGTTATTTATATAATAAACAAGACACCTGCTCAGGCGTTCACTCCGCCTGCAGGCAACGAAATATACACAAAGGTGGCAAAATAAATGGGGGTTAATGGAACTCCTCAAGACTATAAAGTCCCTAAATGTCTATTGATGTCACTTGATGTACACAATTCACAAGGAAATTGTGCACGGGTACTGCAAAAACAGATTGGTTGAAACAACCAATTGGATAGGTTGTCTCAGATGCATAACCAATTTGAATGGTTAAATTAACCAATTACTAAGTAGAACTTGAGTAGTGGAAGGCAGCCGCTCTGAAGACTGAATAACCAAAGGCAATAAGCCGCGTTTTACCTCGTTACTAAACGGTACCGTCTGGATTTCTTTTCAATAACACAAAGCTTTCCCATCGTTTCCAAATAATTGTAACACTTCGACCTGAGCGGAACAAGCTAAAAATATAAGTTCAAGCTTTATTAACTTAATCATATTTTACTATAATTGATAATTAATAATAATAATTTGGGAAAAAATAATAATAATAATAACTGTAATGGCAACTTTATTGAAATTCTTTATATATATATACAATTATAAATCTCACTAATTTAGGTAATTTATAATTGACTACTTGACTACTGACTACTACTACAACTACACGTCTCTCGGTTTTTTCTTGCAAATAGCAATGTACACTGTTAATTTCTAGTAGTTATTTTAACTACAAAAGTAGTTATTCTGAACCTAAATTGTAGTCAAATATATATCTCGAAAACGAATAGACCAAATCAAAAACTGTATAATAACTTATCAACTATCTTGGTGTCCTCTAAAGTGTTTGAATCAATCACGCGAATATTCTCTCACCTGCAAAGCTTTTTTATATTCTGCATCCCTTATTTCGAGGTTCGGTTTGTAATCGGCCAGTAATCTAGAGAGTAAAAACAATGATCAATTTATATGTATATTCAGATCAAGATTTCTTATTCTCTTGAGATGGGATAATAATAATAATAATAATAATAATAATAATAGACGTATTAGGAGCATTATACAATAGTCTCAATGCTCTTACAATTTACTTATAAAACTTATTACAGTTTCATTATAAGATAAAGCCTACTACATATTTTCCCACTATGAACAAAAAAAACAAAAAAACTATTAATTTTAAAAAAGGAAAGTCTTAACTGCTGACTTAAAATTACCCAACATATCAAAGCTTCTAATTTCCTGTGGTAATGAATTCCACAGTTTTGGAGCCGAAACCGAGAACGCTCTGTCTCCATGAGTCACCATTTTGAGTTTTGGCTCAAGTAGATCTCAAAGCACGAATAGGTTTATATTTATTTAGCAAATCAGTAATATAAACAGGCGCCTGGCCATGCAAAGCCTTGAAAGTAATTATTAGTATCTTAAATACAATCCTTGATCTCACCGGCAACCAGTGAAGATTACGAAGCACAGGGGAGATATGCTCCAATTTTTTAACCCCTGTTACAAGTCTTGCAGCTGTATTTTGAATTCGCTGTAACTTGCTCAATTCAGCTTCTGGTAAGCCATATAGGATGCTATTACAGCTGTCAAGTTTTGATGTTATGAATGCATGCACCAACTTCTCAGTCCTGTTTACTCAAATATTTCGTGATCTTGCCGATATTTCTGATTGCAAAAGTAGCCGATTTACAGATGTTATTTACATGAGTGTTTAATAGGGATAGGGAGACAGCGACCGACGTCAAGGGCTAAAGTTGTTGTTAAAGTTAAAAATATAGGGTTTGCACAAAATTAAGAATAATAAGACTCACAAATTAGATGGTGCGTGAATATACACAATGTTTTAATATACACACTGCTGTAGTGAATGTGGGAGAGGTTGGAGCAGACAGACGATACATGGACGATCGTCAAGCTCGTATCCTCAGAAAAATGATTCTGAATCCCGTACAGGAATCGAACCTGTAACCTTCTGATTGCCGGTGAGACGCTCTAACCATTGAGCCACCGAGACTCAGATGGAGAGCGAAGGTTACAATGAGTGTGAATGTGGGAGAGCTCGGAGTAGACAGACGATACGTGGACGATCGTCAAGCTCATATCCTCAGCTTGTATCCCGTACAGCTCAATGGTTAGAGCGTCTCACCGGCAATCAGAAGGTTACAGGTTCGATTCCTGTACGGGATTCAGAATAATTTTTCTGAGGATATGAGCTTGACGATCGTCCACGTATCGTCTGTCTACTCCGAGTTCTCCCACATTCACTACATTGTGTATATTAACGCATCTAAGCATTACCGATATATAGCGACTGCCGCATAGGCAGTACATATATCAAATCAATCAACCCAGTTCATCATTGTAACCTTCGCTCTCCATCTGAGTCTCGTTAGCTCAATGGTTAGAGCGTCTCACTGGCAATCAGAAGGTTACAGGTTCGATTCCTGTACGGGATTCAGAATTTTTCTGAGGATATGAGCTTGACGATCGTCCACGTATCGTCTGTCTACTCCGAGCTCTCCCACTGTGTACATTAACACATCCAAACATTACCGATATATAGTGACTGCCACATAGGCAGTACATATATCAATCGAACCAGTACATCATTGTAACCTTCGCTCTCGAGTCTCGTTAGCTCAATGGTTAGAAGAGCGTCTCACCGGCAATTGGATGGTGATCACACAAAACTTACTGTATAACATGTAGTTTTCTTTCTCGTGCTGCGATGTGCCTTGAGACAAAAAAAAATAGAAAATGTTTTAACGTACAAGGGATCGGTCATTATTTATGGTCGAGGTTGAAGAGAAATAGATTTGGTGCTGGAAAAAAATTTTACCAACCAAATTAAGATCAAAATTTAACCGTCCTAACCATTTATGGGTAAAGAAAATTTTACACCCAACCCAAGAAAAAAGTTAGATAAAGCCCAATTCCCAGTATACTTCACAGTTATTAGCATTTTGGGAAAGCAAACCTTTATAGCACATCAACCACTGATGTAATATATGAACAACGAGTTTGAGTGTTTCATCAGGGGATCCAAACACTGTGTTATTGTTTTCGAGTGTTTGGATCCCCTGATGAAACACGATAAACGAGTTGTTTAAACACGGATTTAATTCGATGTTTACTTAAAACGCATTTGAGAACAAACCCCCATGGGACTGAACTCACGAGGGTGTGTAAAATTTATTCAGAAAATTAACAGACTCTGTTCAGTTGAGGATGAGCGAAGACGGAGGCAGGTCGTTTCGTTCTCCAAAAAATGAATTATTAATTAAGATCTCATGCGCAATTAGATCAAAACCGGGTTTGATCTAATAACTGTGGTGGTATATGATTTTTACGTGTTTTACTCGAGTATCCAGCCTCAGTCATGTGATAAAATAAAGTGATTTCATTGGCTAATTGGCTCATGAATTATTAATGAGTTTGAGAACTCTAAATAAAGACTGGATCAAGCAACTATTGTTCAGAATATGAAGCCAGAACGAGCTCGTGTTGGGACCATGTTATATAGTTTTACTATAGGTGACAGAGATTATCTGTCTCTGATCTTTTAAGATGCTAAATTTTTTAAGATGCTAATATAACGGACAGTCCAGACACTGATATATTTATTTATTAATTGAAAACCTCCAGACAACGGACACCTCCAAATAACGGACAGTAAACTTCGGTCCGAAGTTGGCCCGACCCTCCACGAAGTTAGGTTATAGGCACTTTAAAAGCATCACCAAAAACATGGCATCTATAAACACGCAACCCGGCCGTGAACTTTTACTCACAAAGCTGTTCCTCCAAACATATTGGTGCCGTCAATATTCACGTTGGCGTCGAGGAATAATTTCGTGATTTCCGTTGATCCCGATAGGGCCGCCCAGTGCAGACAAGAGTTCGATTCCTAAGGATAAGAGTGACGTCATCAAAATTCTAAAACATGACGTCATCAAAATTCTAAAATATGACGTCATCAAAATTCTAAATTGTGACGTCAGCAAAATTAAGCTACTTAAAAATGTATTATTGAGGTACACCAATATGGCGGCCATGTTGGTGTACCTCAACAAAAGAAGCTACTTAAAAAAGCTGCTCACATTATCTAGTATATGAACACTTGCGCCCCAGTTGAGCAAACACTTTGCAGCCTGGACCAGCTTTCCTTCGGCTGTCCACATTAATGCTGTCCACCCACCAGAATCCTAGAAAAATAACAAAAAACCATCGCTACTATTTTATAGTGAATTACATCAGTGAACACCCGCTAATAAAAACTTACATTTTAACAAACAATCCTGCGATAATAAGAAAAAATATGAAAGCTGCTAAGTTCTCAAAAGAACTGGATATAATATGAGAACGAGAAATAAGAGAACTTCAGTGTCGAAAAATACTAAAACTATAATATATTATATACATATACATATACATATACATATACATATACATATACATATAGACACACACACACATAAACATATACATAATATACATTTATTATGTTATTTTAATATGGTAAATTGTTTGCTACTCAAGCTTTTAACGCAAACTCAGAAAATGTTTCTGAGCCCCAAACGGGAATCGAACCCGCAACCTTCATGATCTCCGGTTAGACGCTCTAACCATTGAGCACCAGAATATATACCTGTTCATCAATATTTAATGCTCTGGTTTCCATCAACAAATTGATTATCTCGACGCCGCACTTTTTCGCAGCCAAGTGTAATATTGTAATACCTGTCGAGTCCTGAAGAAAATGAGAAGTTAGTGATGAAAAATTGTTGAAAAATTGTGTGCAATTTTTCACAGAAAATCAAAGCACAACACCAAACAAGTACACTCAATTAAAGGAAAGTGCTCTTTGGAGGACAATTAATCGAAATAAACTATTTAGTTCCGCAGGCGGGAACGTAGAAGAGATTCTTAGGCATAAGCAGTCACTGACATCATATTTGTGAAACAAATATGGCGTCGAAATTGGACTCTCCATCTACAACTAGCCATATCTTCTTAACTTAATTGATCTGAATGCTGAAACTTTGGAAATAAACTAAAGTCAGTAACATCTTTCATATGAACTTCACTTGTATTTTGACTACAGTACCCCTTTAAGTAATTTGTATCAGAAAGTGCCAAGGATTATAAATATATAAAAAAACAACTCAAACATGAGTATAGATAGTTTCATTTTGAACTCGCTTCACTTCATGTGGTGGCAATGCACCTAATGAATTATTAACCTTCTCAGGCTCTGTGGCCTCCTGTGCGCGTTTTGGACAAGACGTGTGCGCGCAAAGTTTTGGACAAGACCTGTGCACGCAATGTCGCGGACAAGAACATGTGGCAAAGCCGCGCAGGTACAAACAAAAACCACGAGGGGAACCCCTTTGGAACCAAACTCTTTATAAGGTCTTCCTTTGATATCCATGACCCACATGTGCGTATTGCACTACACACAGCTTTATAGTTAGGAGTCATTTTGCATACTCATGTTCCCAAGTCTGGGTGCCGCAGTCCGTGTCGTTAATACTCAACATCGAAAGAGTCCAACGCCGCGCAACTAAGTTTATTCTATCGTTGCCATTCAGATCTGATGTTAACTATAAGGATAGACTAAAAAAAACGGAACTGCTACCTCTGTCCTACTGGCACGAGTACCTGGACTTAGTATACCTTTTTAAAGCATTAGTTCGTCCATGTGACTCTTACATTTCTATTAAGTCCTCCAGCCGTGTAACAAGACGTACAAACCGATCAAATGAATTTGTTTTAAATATCCCTAAAGTGAATAGCGTAACTTTTCAGAACAGTTTCTATTGTAGAAGTATAGAACCCCTAGGATATTCAACTCTCTAGTCTCTACCATCACATCTGCGAGATGTTAACCGTTCTATTGGTCAATTCAAATCTGAACTGCTAAAACATTATCATTACACAACAGAACACGTATACGATGTCGAAATTCCGCAAACTTGTAAAACCGTATGTGTAAAATGTCACCTGTGTCGTCCCCTGTCTATAGTCTTCTTGTTAAAATGTGCTGTTAGTTTATTTTTTATCTTAGGGACCCCGTAATGGAGCGATAAGTTCTGTGGGGTATCCCTGCTACTCAATGTAGCAAAGCTTGTAAATAAAATAATAAATAAAACTCCTCGGCATTGCGCGCACAGCTAGGAGGTTTAATACGTAAGATATTGTTTTGTTTTAAATCAGTGGTCAGGCCTCCACTTAGGGTCATAAAAATAATTGAGGAGAAAGTGCTGCCTTTGCAATAATATCAGCAAATGGTAAGACTTTCGGGTCTTCTCGGATAACGACCTTAAATCATAGGCCCTCGGAACCCTATCAATTGGGCTTCTAGCCTGTTGGGGTATTCCGTTCACCTAAGAGAGTGATAAATCTAATAAACAAATAAACAAACAGTGTTGCCTAATGCGGAGAAAGGTTAATACTAAGATATTGCTTTGTTTTAAATAACAGCTTGATTCTTACTTTTGAGTTTAAGTCAACTTTTTTACTAATTAGGAACTGCACGATGGCTATTTGATCATTTTCAACTGCATCAAACTATAGGAAAAGAGAAAAGAAAAACAACAACATCATAGTCTTGTCATAATACATGTGTCATGACAAACTTATGTTGAACGACGAAAAGACTGAATTTGTTATCATCGGAATTCGACAGCAATTAGCTAAGGTCAATATAAACCATCTCAGTGTTGGTGACTGCAATTTTACCCCTTCAGCCTCTGCAAGAAATCTTAGAGCATGGTTCGACGAGAAATGACCACGCATGTTACTAAGATGTGTAGTGCCGCATTCTATCATGTACGTAATACAATAGAAGTTACTATCGCAAGGGAAGTGCTGCCTCAAAATCAAAGACAGTTGTGATATTGTGCAAAATTGCAAAAATAAGTGGTAGTACAGCCTCGTCCCATGCGGTTATGGTTTAGGTAATAGAGCAGTGAGTTCTATATATATATATAATATATATATATATATATATATATATATATATATATATATATATATATATATACATATATACATATATACATATATATATATATACATATATATATATATATACCGGGTGACCCCAAAAAAAGTACTCCGGTTTGATTCATAATAACTTCTAAACCACTGAAGCTATTAAACTGAAATAACTTTCATTAGATAGATGGAAGACTAACTTAGATTTTGATATATGACAGTTGTATTTTACTTAAAAATTCACGGAGATATTAATGTTCAAAATAGGTAGCATATTTCTGGATGTGTCTAAAATATGCAAAAAACGCCGTATCAAATATTAATCAAGCTTTGCTCAACTGAAACACGCACTATTAGCAGTAAATAAATGCCACTTGACAAATTGTTTATTATGAAACGAAGTATTATTATTTGCAAAATACAAGCAAGATTTATTCGTTCGGAATCGCGTGTCCTCTAGCACGAATGCACTGCCTAGCCCGTGACACCATTGCGTCGAAGGAGTCATGGATCATTCGTTGTTCTAGATTACGGCATGCTGCGAAGCTCTTCTAAATTCTGCGGTTGCTGATCATGTGGTACATTGCAAATTTGTTCATGTTCAGAATAAACTCAGAATTATGAAACACAATCAAACCATAACTCCATAAGACATAACATGCAACTCCCCAGAGACATCCAACATTAAGTATTTGATACGGCGTTTTTTGCATATTTTAGACACATCCAGAAATATGCTACCTATTTTGAACATTAATATCTCCGTGAATTTGTAAGTAAAATACAACTGTAATATATCAAAATCTAAGCTAGTCTTCCATCTATCTAATGAAAATTATTTCAGTTTAATAGCTTCAGTGGTTTAGAAGTTATTATGAATCAAACCGGAGTACTTTTTTTTGGGTCACCCGGTATATACATATATACATATACATATATACATATATACATATATACATATATACATATATACATATATACATATATACATATATACATATATACATATATACATATATACATATATACATATATATATATATATATATATATATATATATATATATATATATATATATATATATATATATATATATATATATATATATATATATATATATATATATATAGGTAATATTTGGCATTTCACTCGATCAAACTACATGTTGAAAGGATTTATGGTGAAGGAAAATTTCGAGTGTTGGAATACATACATTTTAAGACCAAACCGGGACCAGTTGCGAAAAATGCAACTTCAAGGCCTTCCGGCTGGAATTGAACCCGCGACCCTGCGATGCTAGTGCAGGTGCTCTGACCACTGAGCTACGGAAGCCGTTGCCGAGAGCCTAGTCACGAGTTCTGTATATATGGTGGTAATGCCGGGATAAGATTCTGGGTATATTATAGGTAATATTTGGCATTATATATATATATATATATATATATATATATATATATATATATATATATATATATATATATATATATATATATATATATATATATATATATGGAGCTCACAAGGAGCTTGCTAGATCATACATGTAGGCACTCGCACTCTGGGGTACGTTAGACATCTATTTGGGGTAAGACATTCATTATGTGCAGCCAGGGGCCCCCGCACATGCTTTCTCCCTGGCACATTTGCAGATGTCTCACGTCTGCCCCAACCATGTTGACCCAATTGTGTTGTAACCGTTCTCAACATCTATTCACAATATGAACATGTGTAATATTAAACAGATTAAGTTGAGCAGTTGCATAAAAATGCAGTTGAACATAAAGATAAAATAGTTATATAACATAGTTCTCTGTACAAGGCTTGCATAATAGTTCTCTGTACAAGGCTTGCATAACAATGCAGTTCAATATGAACCCAAAATCTTGACATTATCAGTTGATTAACTATGTTAATCAGAATTTGTTTCTTGCATAAAATGCAGTTCAATATGAACACAAAAAGTTGACATTATAACAGTAAGTTAGTACTTATCACAAGATGCCGCCGAAACACTGATCCATTCATTTATTACTAGCAGGGTGGACTATTGTAATAGTTTGTTACACGGTCTACCTGCCTACCAACTTGAGAAGCTGCAGAGGGTACAGAATGCTGCCGCCAGACTAATTTTTATGGAACATAAATATTGTCATATTGCGCCACTACTTGTGAAGTTGCATTGGTTACCTATTACATTTCGAATTAATTTCAAAATACTTTAAAGTGGTACCATGATCAAATTTTTACCTATCGATATTTTTACGTATTTATAAAGCAGAGCTTCTAAATATTACTCGGTCGAAACCGTTTTGTGATTCGACGATGGCAAGTATTTTTCTGACTCCGAATCTGGAGTTATGTCCGCCAATAGTCGTTCATGTTCCTGACCAGCGTAACGAAGTGACGTCAGACTCTCAACGCGAAGACTCCACATGGCTAATTCTTCAAGTAAATCCATAATAATCAAGGTAATTTTTTCAAATTATTCGTCTGAAAGGCTGGACATTTCATCTACTTCTCGAAGAAAACGAGTAACCTCGACTGAAATTCAGGCGTAGCATTGAGAATCTGACGTCACAAACAATATTACCTTTTGAAATTGCGGGCTCACATGGAACACGTTCTTAGTAATGGTGGCCTAAATATTAGTGATCACAGAGCTCAAAATACTTACTTCAAAATACTTTAGTGGTTTTTTTTTACATCGATGATCACTTTCGACCTTGAAATACTATTCTATGCTAAAGAAAATCTAAAAGACGGGGGTGAATTTTCATCGTAGTGCCACTTTAATATTGCTTTATAACGAATATAGTGTGTGACGTTCAACCTACCAATGGAGAGCGTAGTTTACTGTCCAAAACCGACAAATCACCACCAACCTAAAACCAGGACATCAATGAAGTTTCGTCATTATTTTCTTTGAGAAATTAGCAAACATACACAGATAAAAATCGCACAAGTTGCTGCAGGATTTTAGCTAAACAATACTGTAACAACGCGGCTATCGTACATGGCTGAACAATATTGTAGAAATGATGTTGTTCGCATTTCAACAATGTTGTTCGCCATTGTTGGACCAACAGCGGTTGTTGGAACAGGAAAAAAACAATATTGATAGAGCAAGCATGTTCGACATTGTTATCATTGTTGTTGAACCTTGTTAGGTTAAGTTGTAACAGTATTAATGACTGAATAATGCTGTAACAACATTGTTATATCATGGCTGAACAACCTTGTTGACAACATTGTTCACGGGGTAAAGCACAAAATTGTTCACAGTTGTCAACACAGCATTGTTCATAGTTGACAGCACATTGTTCACAGTTGGCAGAATAACATTGTTCATAGTTGGCAGCACAACGTTGTTCACAGTTGGCAACACAACATTGTTCACAGTTGCCAGCACAACATTGTTCACAGTTGTCAACACAGCATTGTTCACAGTTGACAGCACAACATTGTTCGCAGTTGGCAGCACAACATTGTTCACCACTGTTCACAGTTGGCAGCACGTTGTTTCCACTTGGCAACACAACATTGTTCACAGTTGCCAGCACAACATTGTTCATAGTTGGCAACACAGCATTGTTCACAGTTGACAGCACAACATTGTTCACAGTACAATATTGTTCACAGTTGTCAACACAACATTGTTCACAGTTGGCAGCACAACATTGTGCACAGTTGGCAGCACAACATTGTTCACCATTGTTCACAGTTGACAGCACAACATTGTTCACCATTGTTCATAGTTGGCAGCACAACATTGTTCACCATTGTTCACAGTTGGCAGTACAACAATATTCACAGTTGGCAGCACAACAATGTTCACAGTTGGAGGTGAACTAATCTAACTGTGAATCACCATGAAAATCGTCTTGAACAACACGGGATAAAGGTTAAATAACACACTGAGCTAACACTAACCATCCACAAAAGACGCAGTGATGGTAAATGACCCGTCGCAGCGGCCGCATGCATGGCCGTCTTGAAGTTCTCTTGAGGTATAGTACAGTTCACGTTGCAATCAGCAGCTTGTACCATGAGCTGTGCAACATTCCCTTGTTTGGCAGCGAGAAACATGTTTCTTGGTGATGTTCGACATTTTTTCAACTGGCTATATAAAGTTAAAAAAACAAAACAAAAATGTAGAACCCCCTTCTATAGTGTATATTTACTGCTCAAGGTAATTCCTCAGTAATTATTTCCGAAATGAAAATTTGCTGAAACTTCCCAGTCTTAAAGTTATTGACATACTTATATTGAAACCAAAAAAAAAAGTTGGGGTGACCGACCTTGTTTAGAAGATATGGCATATCGCAGATCACCTCTTACTCAGTATGCTGACGTCATTGTGACCAATTTACGAGTTGAGTAAAAACCGCATTGCACAACTTTTTCTTGAAAATTTTGACAAAGATAATTTTTTATTTTTCGCAACTATAATTTTTATTAAAGAAAACATGGTATTTTAGGGAAAAAGAAACAGCTAACAGGGTTTATTATGATAAAGAAAGGTCGTTTCCCATATTCTGACATTATTTGAAGAAACATTCATAAAAAATGTAAAATTATTGTAAGTTGTAGAAATGATTTTTCTCAAAGTTTCTGTTATAACACGTAAGTGGTAGAAGAAAATAATTATTAAGGAAAAAATTATAGTCACCGACCTTCTTTAAGAACTATGGCCTTAAACCAGCATTATCAAGTAGTTTACAAACCTACTTGCACAAGCAGCCCTAGCTAGACTTGTGTAACCGTTCTCGGAAAAAAATTGATTTAGTCCGTTAATAACTCTTCCCTACCAGTACATAAGTGCCCATTGTTAGATTTGGCACTAAATTGTCCTAAAATGGTCGAATTTTTTTTGAAAGTGTTGCATAATGGCCATAAAAACACTGATTATTGGATGTGTGCAGTAAATGTGCGCAATGCAAAACTGAGGAATCACCTTAAATAGTAATAAGTCAGCACTTAGGACTTTTCTTTTTTTGAATTAATAGTTTTCTAGTTATCATAGCTTTAGCATAGTTATCCTTACTTGTATTTAAATTCGCTTTGTACTAATTTTCGCTCAGTCATAAATTCGCGCGTTTTAATTTCGCGCACCCTGAACACGATACATTCGCTCAGTTTTAATTTCGCGCACCTTTCAAAGAGAGCATACTAGTAAAATTCATTCGCGTTACAAGTGTTGCCCTGGTTTACCATTTTTGGAAACTATACAAAGCGTGACCGCGTAAAGAGGTGTACGCAAAGGAAACCTGTGTATGGCATAAACAAGCAAGTAAATCTGTACATGTAACTATGCAACTTGCCAGTTGGGACAAAAGGACACCAAGGAAGAATCTAATTCCGCTTCAACGACAACGTGGTTAATTTTCGCTAAGTTATGCAGATCTCCTAACTATACGAATACAGAGAAAATATGGGCATCAAAGATCAACCAGTCGTTATATCAGTGACGAAAGCAGGGATTAAAAGGAAATCTATATCCCACACGCAATTGGTTTGTATACCAAAATCGGATTAGGAAAGATCGAAAATATATCCTTGGTAGGACATTTACCTAGATAAATTTAGAGATTTTGCAAATTTTATTTTGAGTACGTTTCCGTGTGTACGGGGGGCTTAGACACTGTTCATCGTTGTCTCAGTTTGCTCAAGAAAAACCAACAAACCTTTTCGCAGGAATATCCTTCATTATCTCGTACATCACGTCTGCGCTAGCCAAACGAATGACACCATCATCTAGCAATGAAAAAATAAATTGTTTACGCCCGAGTATACGAGTGAGGACTAATTTTTCTTTAACAAGGTCCTTGATTTTCCAAACTACCGTATATTGGGAATGTTTTAACTGCAAGTGTGAATAGAGCAACGACGGACTGGACTGTCGGCAGTGTGGGCTTACATGGTTTTGTGTTTTTCATAACTAACTGTGGGTCTTTAAGGGTGTTCGGATGTATTAGATTTGCACTTTATATCCGTTGCTAAGGAAGCTTAGAATTAACAAATTTGCCTAAACTAAAGTCAGTAAGATCATTCATATGAACTCCACTTATATTTTGATTGCAGTACCCCTTCAAGAAGTGAATATGGAAGAGCTATAAATTGATGTTCTTCTTCATTATGTTAACGGTGTACATATTCGGAATTATTTAGATTTGCAGACCTTATATCCGTCGCTTAGAATTAAAAATTTGCCATAGAATTTTACAGATTTAAGAGTCCATCTGGTCAAGACTGTGTGTATTTTGTATATGTGGACAAAACAGGGCATCTCCTTCGTGTAGCGGACACACAATAGACACAGACTACGTCATAGACACATCAAGGTTATTTTCTCGGGATTCAGAAGCTTTACAAGAACAAAAACCCTAACCATAACCCAAATAAAAACTCTAGTCCTAACCCTGAAATAAAGGAATACTAACCCTACTTTTAAACTAAATATTTCAATGATGTAATATTCTGTGTCAGGTACACGAAGTAAGAGCCCAAAACAGGTCATATAATGACGTAATGATGACGTCTCCGAAAATGAAAATTCCTATAATCTTCGAGGGTTTTTAACTCGGGCTACTCGCGCTTAAAGGGACACTCCGGCCCAAATACAAATGTAGTTCATATGAAAGATCTTACTGACTTTAGATTATTTCCAAAGTTTCAGCATTCCTATCAATTTAGTTAAGAAGATGTGGCTAGTTGAAGTTGGAGAGTTTGTCCAATTTCGACGCCATTTTGTTTCTCAAATATGACGTCACTGAGTGACGTGATCTCGTATTATGCCTAAGAAGCTCCTCTACTTTCCTGCATGATGAACTAAATAGTTTATTTCGACTAATTTTCGTCCAAAGACCATTCACAATAACTATCACTATGTGATCGCCATCAAAACAACTCCACTGACGATAAAGAATCACTCAATGACGTCATATTTTCAAAACCAATATGGCGTCAAAATCCACAAATTTTCAACTTCAACTAGCAATATCTTCTCAACTAAATTGATAGGAATGCTGAAACTTTGGAAATAAACTAAAGTCAGTAAGATCTTTCATATGAACTGCATTTGTATTTGGGCCGGAGTGTCCCTTTAATTGTGATCAAGATACTTGCCAGCAACATTCCTTATCAATCGTATCACAAATATCCTTTTTCAATCTTATCACAAATTTCTTTGGATAGTTTGAGCGAACACTCGAGCAATAGCGACCAAAGAAGATGGCGCGTGAAGATGAGCACAACGCGTAGTTTCGCAAAGCCTATCGGGATGATGCAATAATTGCAATTTGTCGACCCGAAAAATAATACAGAAAGCCACGGAAACCTAGACTCGGCTAACACCACAGTAGCCGCAGTAATTAATTTTTCACATAAGAGTTTTTAAAAACATGGGATTTTAAGAATTTTTGAAAGGTAGCCGGGATACCGAATTATTTTAAGGTCCCAATGGTTTTATGAGCGCGCGCAAACGGGTTGCTAATTTGGCCGGAAATTTACTGATAATCGGGAAATTTTGTGCGTTAACACGCGTAAAAAGCCCGAAAATAAATGCGAATATCTTGTGTTTCGTTCGGTGAATTGTTTTGAAAAGTTGCACACTTCAAGATGAAGCTTGTACCTTTTTAATTCTGTTTTTTCAAAAAATTCTATAGGACAAATTTTGCTTAATGTTAAAAAAACATTAAATTTGGTGATATTGACAAAACCTTCTGAACAACCATACATTTATTTTTCACTAAAATATTTCTCGAAGCAATTCCCACGGCAGGGAAAACATGAAAATTATCACAAAACCTGTTATATTTTAAACTTGTTGTTGCCGTGGCAACGGTCTTAATGGAGAATTTCATAAACATAAGTCACAAGAGGAAAATACTAGGTTTATATTCTTCTTTTTTAAAGAAAATACTAGGTTTAATATATTTTATTTTTTAAAAATGTTTTTATTTTTTTAATTAATTTTTTTTTTCAAATTGAAAGGAAATTCTATTGATATTGATTGTTAATCATTAAAATGTACCGTAGTTTTACATGTATATAGCTTAATTTATTATTAGATTAGGGTTACTAACTATATTCACAACTGTAAATATTTTCCATTTTATTGTGATTTTATATATTTAGATTTTCTTTGTAATAATTTTAATTTTTTATTATTTGTGCCTTTTGTGGCGTACACATTCTCGCCGCCTATTCTGCGTGAATTGTACCATTTATAGCTAAGTGTATTGACCGTTAAATAAATTTATGAAATTTATTTTATGAATACTTAAAGAGTGAGTGTCGCCGTGACGCATTGCACGCTCGGCCATTTTTTGAAGCACGAAATTCCCTAAGTGAACTGCATCCGTAAATATCTTGTCAATCCTTGATATAAAATATAAATTATTCATTTTGTCTTTTAATTGAAAGACGACATACCTTAGAAAGTAATTATTTCTATATTTTTCACAAAACTCGACGTTTTCTTGACTCTTGTTTCGAATTATGTCAGCCTTGACTGACGCGAAGCGTGCAAGACCAAGTGACGAGTTCAAACAAAAAAATCAGGTTCCGAGTCGACGTATTTGGATTGTGGATGAATAAGAAAGCCTCTATAGGGTTTTCTGAGAAGACTCGGCGAATTTCCGAAGTATTTACCACGTCAAGTTGGCAACGAAGCACTTCAAAACACTTTGTTATCGTATGAAAAGATAAACACAAACGCGCAATGCACGACGGTTGACACTCTAAGGTAGCAAGTATTTAAAAAAAATATTTTCCAGGAAAAGTTGTATTTTTAACAAAAATCAGTGACAAAATACCGATGTTTAGAGAAATGGTAATGAAAAAAACAACCAAAAATGATTTTGTAGCATCTTGTAGTATTGTTTTCTCAGAATGAATTTTGTAGCAACCTCGCCATCTTTCAAACACTATTTCTCTCTTATTTCTCCATATATTTTAATGAAATTGTCACCACAGACTCTTTGCATGAATATCTCGGGAATGATGGTCCAGTATTTTAAAGACATTAAACTTTATATTTTTACTCTGTCTATAAATGCTAGATATATTTGGACCAGGATCTGGTCCCCAATCGCTGCTAATCTTCTTCTTCTTGTTGTTAGGGGGCAACGCTCTTCGAAAAAAGCCCTAAGGCTCCGTCATTTCGAGTCCGATCGTCATGAAATTTGACACGATGATGTTAAACGATATTCCTCATCGACTGACGGTGTCCGATTTTTGATTTAGGGGCAACGACAAGCAATTCTTGACTGTACGCGTAGAAGAATAATATACATATCATTAATATTCACAGGCAAACGCAAACCATAACAAAGACATGTCCGTTGTATTGTTGTTAACACAAATCGCGCAGTATACTAAGCATTAAATAAAAACCAGCGACTAAGCATTAAATTTTGACTAAATTTAAACCCGCTGGTTAGATTTTCTCAAAGCCGGTTTTTCACTATTAGACAAGAGAAAATGGACTTTTCTAGCCTGCTTCACGCCATTTGTGTCAATATTGGGGGGGGGGGGGGGTGTGTTTATTGGTTGTAACCAATCAAAACGGCCAAGCAATTTAAGTGCATATCCTGAACACTATTGTCGCAATTCCCGCAGAATGTATAATTATAAAATTTGAATTCCAGTAGGTCAAACAAGTCTTCCTCACTCTGGTACAAAACAAGTACTCGTCTCAAGACAAACCCCATATACTAATGAGATTAAGAATAAAATCTATCTCAGGGATTCCTTAAAGAAAAGAGCTGTTAAGACAGGATCTAGTAGGACTCATGAAGAATATAAAAAAACTAGAAATGAAGTAAACAAGTTAGTCAAAAACACAAAAGCAAATTATTTCAAATGTGCCCTAAATCAATGTAACAAAAATCCTCGTGATATGTGGAAAACTATCAGTAAGTTAACTAATAAGAAATCAAAAACCACAAAAATCACTGAATTAATTGTTAATGAGGCATCAATTACAGATCCAGCTGCAATATCAGATGCACTAAATACATATTTCAGTGATATTGGACCTCTTTTGGCAAATCAGCTACATGAGGGCAATGTGACTCCAGATAGTTATATTGCCCCATGTGCTACTAAATTCGAACTTAGCCGGATTTCATCACATGAAATGTATATGATATTATTAAAAAGTAAGACATCCAAAGCAACCGGATACGACCTTATACCACCGAAATTAGTGAAAGATTCTGCTGATATTGTGGCTGAGTCTCTTACAAATATTTTTAATAGATCATGCGAAGCTGGTATCTTTCCTGACGACCTTAAAGTGGCATGTGTATCTCCTATACATAAGGAAGGTAGCAAAACTGAGAGTTCGAATTATCGTCCAATATCCGTTCTTTCTGTAATTGCTAAAACCTTCGAAAAATTGATATCGATACAATTGACTCACTACCTTGAGTCAAATAAATTGCTATCAGAATGTCAGGCGGGATTCAGGAAAAAAAAGCTCTACACAAACAGCATTGTTGAATGCCACTAATAAATGGTATTTTAATATGGACAAAGGTCATCTGAATGGTATTATATTCCTTGACTTAAAAAAAGCCTTTGACTGTGTAGATCATGACATTTTGATAAGGAAGTTAGCACTGTACGGAATAGAAGGAATCACGTTAAATTTGTTTCGCTCATATTTAAGTAATAGAATCCAGATGTGCAAAGTAGATGGAACAATCTCGCAAAAGAAAGGTATTCGTTGTGGTGTACCACAAGGCTCAAATTTAGGGCCACTTTTATTTCTTATTTATATAAATGATTTACCGAACTGCCTGAGACGATCAAGCGCTAGTATGTTTGCAGACGATACAAATTTGACGACTGATGGCTCTTCTATATCCGATGTGCAAGCAAATTTGAATGAAGATCTAGAACACGTACATCAATGGTTGCTAGCAAATAAGCTTACTTTAAATAAGAAAAAAACAGAATATATGATTGTAGGATCCAGACAAAGACTAAACAACATCAACAATGACCCAAATATTGAACTTGGCGAAACCAACATAAAACGTGTTAGTGAAACTAAAACACTTGGTATCATTGTTGATGAACAATTAAAATGGAAATCACATATAGGGACTGTTGTGACGAAAGTTTCTAAAGGAATAGGAATGATTAGACGTATGAAGGACTTTGTACCAAAAAATACACTGATTTCGGTTTACAATGCAATAGTTTTGCCACACTTTGACTATTGTAGCCTGGTTTGGGATACTTGCGAAAATTATTTGCAAGAAAAGCTACAAAAAATGCAAAACAGAGCTGCAAGAGTCATTACTGGTAAAACATATGATGTCAGATCTGTTGAAATATTAAGTGAACTAAATTGGAAATCATTGGTAGAAAGACGAAATGAAAATAAAGCTGTTTTCATGTACAAAATAAGAAAAGGAGAATGCCCAGAAAGCATTTCCAATGTATTCAATGTAACGAACAACCAACAATACAGTCTTCGCAGTAATAATTTAGATTATGCATTGGAAAAACCTAGAACAAATTTTCTTAAAAAAAGCATAAGCTATAGCGGTGCAAAACTGTGGAATGAGTTACCAAATCGCCTTAAAGATAATATCTCTTTAAACAAGTTCAGGGCTCAAATCAGAGACGGAAACACGTAACATTTTTTATTTTTTTGTGTAAATAGTGTTAGTATATTTTCGTGTATTTTTTTTAGTAGTACGGCTCCTTGGAAAACAGACTATTTAAGACTGAAGGACTACCGTATGTAAATAAGATTAAATAATAATAATAATAATAAAAATAATATCAAAATAAATCAGTTTGAAGCATCCGACGTGATCGTGGTATTAGTAAACTGAAAATCTCAATTGCCCACCAAGAATTAATTCTTTATGGACCTAAGCATTTGCACTGAACAAATATTTGAAAGATTAATTGTTTACGCATAATACTACGCAGAAAAATGCATTAATTACTTAAAGTAACATGCAAACTGCACGTAATTTGCATGTATAAAGCAAAACATTTAAGCGAACGCTGCCAATATAAAAACTCGGCCAGTTCCTCGTCCAGTATAGTACGATCGTACTTGTAGTACCATCTTACACCAGACGATTTTACTCGTCAAGGGGAGACATCCTGGAAAACTACGAAGGAAAGGGTTAAATAACATCACATCCGCAACAAACCTATATTTTGAGCTCTTTAAAATGCGCGCGCGCGTGTGTATGTGTGTGTTCTTGAAATTGTTAAACGTTTTAAAGGGCCGGCCTTTAAAATTAATATCCATATAAGGCCTGGAAAATTTTCCAAAAATAATTAATTTCTCTTCCAGCCCCCCTCTCCATATTTAATGACCAGTCCCTAAAATAAAATAAAACAAAACACTATTTCGAAAATACACCAACATTTTAGAGTTTTAATTTGTATTTCACTCCCTCCCTCTCACCCTCCCTCGCTCACCTTTTTTAGTATTGGAAGAAGTTGCATTACGAAGACGATCATTCATTTCTGATTCAGACCATACTTTATTGTTCGAGTTCTTATAAGCTAATTCAGCAGTTCTAGTTCTGATATAATCTTCTACAGGCCTATAAAAAAGTTGCGGAAAAAAAACGCTGTAAATACCTACGCACAATGATTTGAATCAAAATTAAATTTTGCCTTGTTACAGACACCAACCTCCCTCTCGTTTCACCCATTGCGCACGTAACCAATAAATTATTGGCATTATTTTAGCATTGTAACCAATATGTTATTGGATTGTAATACGTTATGATTGTAAGCGCATGCATGTAACAGTCAATTACTAGTCCCACATTCATAGTCCTCTTTCATAATAACTGCCATGTTAACACACCGCGATCAACCTCGTACCCAGGGCATTTTGCCTCCACGGCGTAAGGTTGGCGAAAATGGCCCTGTGATCGGCCGGTCCATTCTATAATGCGATTGGCTTGTCATAAAACTCAATTAATTCAGCCAAGTATAATTTATTCATCTAAATCTGAATGATGTCTTCAAATTTTACAGCAAATTAGAAGTGATAGCTTTCGCTAAATTGGATAATGCTTCTTCGTAACTTTTGTAAGAGATAACCATGGATGTTTGGTGGATTATCAAGCTTGTTAGCTGCTTTTATGCCGACGAATGCTGACATGAACAACTCTGAAGAGCATTGAATATTTCTCAATTATTCAGGTCAACAAAGTAGACAAAGGCAATGGAACAAAGACCACAAAAATTATCACATCTAAACACCCACAAATTCTGGGTGTCATGTGACCAGCCGATCCCAGGGCAATTTTCGCCAACCTTCCACCGTGGAGGCAAAATGCCCTGGGAACGAGGTTGCACCGCGACTAATCGGGCCGATTTATGGTTTAGATGCATGTTAAGGAGAGCTTCCAAACCTCTCCGTTCCCATACAGAAATCTTCATTTTCTGTCGTCGCAAGCAACGTTTTCGATTTCAAACTTGGGTATTGCATTGGAAAAGTTATTGAGAACTGCCAATCTCAACATGTTCTGCATTTGAGAGAAAACAAATTTGAGACAAGGTCTGGAAGCTGACAACATAACTTGAACCATGTTCTTTAGTTTGGTGGTATGCATCCACGTGCAAAGTTTCAAGTAATTTCGTTGGATACTTTGAAGATATACACAAATTTTAGAATTGCAACAACGTTATTTGCCTGCTATGACGTCATCCTGTGCCTCATTAACATATCACATATAACTGAATACCTCAAGAACGAAAATAGATATCGAAGAACTGTTAGTGCCGTTCTTCATCATTTTAAAGGGGCAGTGTCATGAGCTCACAAATTCAGGCTTAACTTTTCAAGTTTGTATTTCCATTCATCATGCCAGTGCTCGTACGAGCCATTTCTGACCTACTGTATGTGTTCTATAAAGCACTTTTTCTGCACTTATTTTTTATTAAGCCTTCCCAGTCCTATATGATGCCATATTTTAAATAAAACTTGAGACATGTGCATGTCATGACACTGCCCCTTTAAGTGCCCTTTCAAACATAGCATCATTTTTGGGGTTAGGTGCACTTTAAATAATTTTTAAAGAGACTATATGTGTTAATTTATTTTGTTTGATCGGAGTGTGTTGGAAAGTCTAGATGATCTAGACAGACTCTAGACTTTGGAACACACTGAGTGTTCATGAGTGTTTCTATAACTGTATGGGAGCAGGGAAAAGGGGTTTTCTATTTCTTTTATAAAATTACATTTTGAAAATAGGCTTGCATGTAAAATATTTTGACAAAATAAAATAATTTATAATTATTTAAAATAATCCGTGATCGCTGATTGGCTAACAGCCAACGGTGAAATCGTCATATCAACTCATTGCCCTACCAAATATGGAGTTGTGACATCAATGGTGCAATATGACAAAAGATTATTGCACGACTGACGTCACCTGGTGCAATATGAAAAACTAATATTGCACGCTATCACGTTTTTCCAACGATACAGTTGTTAAATAGTTGATAAAGTTAATCTTTTAAATAAATAATAAAACAATTATTGAATTCGGTTTTCGCATGATATGAAGAATTATCAAGGCCTCAGTTTGTGTTATCCGCCTCAGCCTTCGGCAGATAACACAAACTTCGGCCTTGATAATTCTTCATATCATGCTCAACCTCATTCAATAATTGATAATTATTATTATTATTTTTATCTTTCAGTTTCTTGATTTTCAAAGAGGCGTGTTTACAAAATACTATATATAAATACAAAATATAAAATCTAATAACAATTATTTTATCTTTATTATATTATATTATTATAATATAATAAATATAAAATAATTGTTATCAGATTTTATATTTTGGATTTATTAACAAATACTACAATGAATAATAGAGAAGTTCCTCGATAATTTTAATGATGTAATTACCTTATACACATCTACAAGACTTATTTTATCTTTATTATATTATATTTACTACTTATTGACCGAGCGTGAGGTCTGTACTAGTGAAATATCGGACCGACGTTTTTAGTACGGACCGAGAGAGCGCAGCGAGCCGAGGTCTGTGCAGAAAACGGAGGTCCGATATTTCACTTGTACAGACCGAACAAGCGAGGTCAATAAGTAGTTTATTATATGACAACAAATGCTGTGAACGTTCTGTGAAAACTCTACAGTGTAGTATTTTTCTTGCGAACTAAACCAAAATGGCAGATGTTTTCCAATTTTTAAAGTACTTTCCGTTTCGCTAGATTCCTAAAATTTCTACCTCGAATAACATTTTTCATTTGCTTTTGTTTGACATATTGTTCAAGGTTGTGCGTTAAGTATAGCTGAAAAAAACCCACCTGAAATTCTACATTACCTGCGAGAAGTAAAGTTATATTTATCACGAACAATGTTACGAACGTTTTGGACATTTTAAAAAGTTTCACATAACGCGGAAACCTGAGCTATACATCAAATGAAAGCTTATAATATTTCTAACAACATACCCGCACAATATATTTCAACAATGAGTAGTTCTGAAATTATTATCCATCTTGTTGCGTATAATGACATGACTTTTATTTTGTTTATAAAATTTTCACTGTCAGCAACTGTCAGCGGTCCGGAACGGCAGATTCCGGACCGCTCAGGAACCAATCAAATTGCCGGATTTCACGTTCCGGACCGCTCGCGAAAATAGTCATATAATAATATTATATATAGTTGTTAGTAAATCTTGTAGATGTGTATAAGATAATTACATCATTAAAATTATCGAGGAACTTCTCTATAATTCATTGTAGTATTTGTTAATTAATGTTTTAAATGATTGAATTGATAGAGTATCAAAGCTCTCGATAATTTCAAATGGTAATTTATTCCACGACGTAGCTCCGCGATTAGAGAAGCTGGTTTTTCGAAACGGAGTTTACGATAGTTGCTTCTCAAGCTGTATGTATTGTTGTGGCTAGCAACGAACAAGTTTGATAAATAATTAGGTGTCAGATTTCGTAACACCTTGAATGTCAATAAATCTTCTCGTTTTTCTCGTTTTTCACTGGCCTTCCAGTGCGACAGCTTCAGAAGCTACAACATGTCCAAACTTCCGCTGCGCGCCATCTGACATATAGTTGCAAATATGACCATATAATGCCTGTCCTTAAAGAACTACACTGGCTGCCCATCGCCGAAGGAATAGATTTTCAATTTTTCATAGTTTAATACTATTTACACTTGCAAAGTACAGTACTATTTGAGACTGCAGTTAACATTGTTATTGGTATAACTGCAAGCTCAAATCCATGGGTTAGTGATTTTCAATGCATCGAATCAAATTTCGGTCACAATGCAGGTTATAGCCCAGAAACTACTCAAAATATGGCAATTTGACTATTCTACCCGAAAAGGACTTTATAGCCTTGTATACAAAAATATCCGATATTTTTCAACTATCAGGTAAATCCGGTATCCGGCCGGATAGTAAAAAGCACTATCCGGTGCACTCCTAATCTTTTGAGTGAAAACTTTGTCAAATTTTAGCTAAGTTAGTTAATTACCTTGAACCCGGTGACTAACTCTTACTTACTTCGATGCCAGTTGAGTTAAGGACATCACGTTTCGAACAACTGTATGCTTGTTTTGTATTTTCATTCTGCTCTTCTGTTCTGAAAGATTGATATAATAGAGGAATATGATATAAGTAGGGTTTGGAGGAGGGAGGTCACCAACCTCGTACACCGGGCATTTTTCCTCCACGATGAAGGTCAGCGCAGTGAACTCTATAAGGACTGGAACCATAACATATTATTAATGGTATATTGTTAATAACATACCGTAGAATCTCGAAAGTAGCCGGGGCGGCTACTTTCGAAATTAGTGACCTCTAAGGGCGGCTACTTTCGTAGGGGCGGTTACTTTCGGAGGGCGGTTACTTTCGGGTTGTTATTTTTAGCACCGGCCAAGTTTTAACCACTACTGTACATTTTGCACAACGTTTCAAAGTTTTGTTTTATTTTGATTAAATTACATAAGAGTTGTTACTTATTATCTAATGCTAATAATTTACCGTACTCGATACCGAATATTCATATACCGAAATGGAAGAGGACGTCTGAACGATGACAAAGACAAACTTATAACTACTGTCTGAAATTCCTGAATCTTTGATATTACTGTTTTATACATGTTTTAATCCATGCCATTCAAAATAAATTGTTAAACAGATGTTACAACTTATTTATATAATAGTTATAGACATCGGAAGCGGCTTCTTTCGGGGGGCGGTTACTTTCGAGATTCTACGGTATTTTTTATGGTAACCCGGCCGTATGATTGGACGAAGCCCAAATTCCCGCTCATGACATGTAGGTATAAAACATGCGCGTTGATTCGCGTGTAGTGCACGAAACGGCAGTGACAGGAAAAATCGTAGGATGGCTAAACGGAAAATGTTCAACTTTTTTGGAGCTAGGTTGTTTCCAAGTTGATTTTCTTTTCAAGAATTTCTAGCGATGAATATGGTTTAACAAATAAAATATCCGTCAAACAAAAGGGAAATGTGCGCCGAAATTTGAAAAAATACAGATTTCTCTTGATTTTCTTTGCTTTCTTTTGAACTTTTGAAGACTTTTATGACATTATTTATTAAAATAAACATCAAAACATGATTTAAGGTTACTTTTTGACTGTGTTACTACTAAATCCAATATTTTACGACACGAAAAATAACTCATTTTACCTCCAGTAACTACCTCAGTTTATGTAAAATACATTTTCTCGGAGTTTTTTGCAACAGATATTTGACAATGTTCTTGTTATTGTTCCTCTAAAATGTCTTTCAGTTTGAAAATGTGTCAATGTGAAACTCAATGTTTTTTCCCAAATAATTGTTGATAAAAAATAAGAAGTTGCGACCTTGCATTATTTACATTCATTTGTGGGTTAATCTTTCCTGTATTTCTTGCTTTTACTGGCTATATCACCATTGGAACTACATACTGTGAACTAGCAATAAATCTAAATTTGAAATAGTAATATGTTTTATTTTTTTGCCTTAATACTATTTTTTACAACCTATATTTCATCAAATTTAATTTCTCTATCACAGTCAACTAAAAAAAGACTGGGGCATACCTACATGTCAGCCTCCATGACTGGCTTCAAATTTCAATCCCGATTTATCATTCCAGTCCTTATAGAGCTCACTGGGTCAGCGAACATGGCCTGGGATCGGCCAGTCACATGACACCCATGATCAGACATGATAATTTATATGATAATTTATGCAGTCTTTGTTTAGTTGACAATAAGAGCTGTTACTTTATAACAATAAAAGTGTTACTTTGTCATTTTAAAAGTTCTTCCAAATAAACAAATAAATAATTTTGAGGTTAGGAGCACTTTGAGGTTTTGAAGATTTTCACTTCTTCGCTTTCTTTTTGAGATATATCAGTTTGTTTGATATGCAAATATCTGGAATTTCGCCACACATGCATAATGAGTTATCAGAGAATATTATATATCTTTGCATTCATGAAATAAAAACACTAAAGTGTGAATAACACGTGTGCGTTTCTCCCACAACACCAAACTTCTTGATTTTAAAGGATTTCGTTTGAGAATGAAAGAGATATACACATTTCTCCAATAAGTCATTATGCATGTATGACGAAATCACAGACATTTGCATATCAAACAAACTGATATATCTCAAAAAGAAAGCAAAGAAACGAAAATCTTCAAAAGAAGTTACTTTGTCATTTTAAAAGTTCTTCCAAATAAGACAATAAAACATTTTGAGGTTATGGGCACTTTAACAACGATTGTGTCTTACTTGATCTTGTAATCTTCTGGATCTTTTTTGGGGAACAAAAACCATTAATTCGACTTTTAACTGTAGCATCCTGATAATAACCAATGAAACCAATTTATATATTGAGGAATTAGAGCAAACCCCAATTCCCAAACAAATTATCATGGGTTTTTACAAAATATATATTTTTATACATTATATAGAATATAATTAGAGCTATATATTTTTTATTAGTTTAAATACATTAGGTGATTATAGAAATTGCGTGTGCTGATTGGTCGAGCTACCTCGGATTATTTCTCGATAATCACCTCCAGCGTTTTTTCAAGATGGCCGCTAGCCGATTTGTCAAAGTGACAGGAGAAAAAAGTCTAGTAATTTTGAAGGAAATGCTGTTCCTAAGAGTGGAAAAATGTGTATTTTATACTAAAACAATTATTCACCTCACCTCGACTTCGTCTCGGTTTTTATTCACCGATATTCACCTCGCCTTCGGCGAATAATTGTCAAATAATCGGGAATCCCACACACAATTTTTATAGTTAGCGTTTACCAATAACAAAAACATCTGAGCATATTACTTGCCATCACAATTTAGATTTATTGGCCATTATTTATTGGCCATTATTGGACGAAGTTGAGCAAATTGGACGATCCACTGACAAATCACGATATTTTGTGATAACCGAGTTCAATAATTGTTTTATCATTCAATTTCAATTTATTAATCATTTCCTATTATTTTATTATATATTATCAAATTCTGATTTTATACTTTGTAAATTAAATATTTATTTTATTTGTTGATGTTAGGGAATTGTTAAAGTGCCCATGACCCCAAACATGATATTACTGATATAGATGCTACATGAAGTGAATAGTTGAATGGCAAAATATTTTATGATTTGAGCTTTGCGTTGATGTGCTAGAAAGGTTTGTTTGTCAGAAATGGTAATGAGTGTGACGTCATTTACGGCATTTGGCTTTCTTTTCTGCTTTTCGTGTGATAGACTGGTTGAGGATTTGAGTGAAAAAGTTGATAAAATCTTTACTATAGCGGTCAGGTACATCATCAACGTTTGAGTTAGATTAATTTGCTTTAACAGTAGAATATTGTATCCGAAATGATGCCGTCACATCATTAGCATTTCAGACAAACAAATCTTTATAGCACATCAATGCAAAGCTCAAATCATAAAACATTTTGCCATTCAACTATTTACTTCATGTAGAATCTATATAAGTAATATCGTATTTGGGGTCATGGGCACTTTAAATAGGGTTAACCTCACGATTTCCTTTCAAGATATGTATTTAGTTTCTAGATTCTTTTTTGATTAAACTTTCTTTATTGTATTTCTTGTAGCCGAATTGCTTTTGCTCAGAAATTTATTTATTTTTTATATTTTTTATATTAATATTTTATAAATAGTATATAATATTTTATGTTTATTTTTTATATTTATATTTTTATTATATTTATTTATTATATTTATTTATTATTATTATTTTTATTATTATTTATTATTTTATTATTTATTATTTAATTATATTTATTATTTATTATCTTATTATATTTTATATTTTTATTATATTTTTTATATTTATATTTATATTTTTTATTTATATTTATTTATTTATATTTATTTTTTATATTTTTGTATCTGTTAACTTTTTGGTGTAACCGCTGACATGTAATGTGTGCAGTAGTGTGACTGTTTATATTTCTTCGCCATGTTGTGAGACGAAGAACAACATTATTTTATGCTGATATAAATAGTAATTATTTTAAACATGTCTTCAAAGGACATACATTCCACCTTTTCGGAAGACAAAAACAACGAGTAATCGAAGTAAATTAACCGTCTGGAGTCAGACAGAGTAAAATCGTTGGAACTTATAGTTCCACAATGTTTGTGCGTTATATTGACTAAAGGTTTTCAACTCGTTGGGCGCAGCGACCGTCTTCAAAGGACATACATTCCACCTCTTCGGAAGACAAAAATCTTGACAAGATCTTGAAAAAGATTCCCACAGATCTTGACAAGATTCCCACAGTGCTGGCTTTGACGCAGATACATGTACGCATAGCGGACCTTTTGTTATTTATATTTTTATTATTTTATTTTATTATTTTAACAGTAATTTTATAACAGAAATAGATAGAAAACATTATCTCCGTGTTGCCCAGTTAAAAAATATTAAAAATATAGAGATCTTTAAATTAAAAAGTTAAATAATCTGACTTTCATACTTCATGACAGCTAGACTTAGAGGTGTGCAAACTCCGGTTTTTCAGCTCCGACTCCGGCTTGCTGCGGATAAAGTCCAACCGGATAAAAACCGGATATTATTCGCCTCAAATTTGTCCCCAGGGTCTTCTCCCGGTGAAACCCGTAAAAAGTATAACCGCAAGCCGGTGAAAGCGACTCAACTCAAGTTGAAATGCAATGCTACAACTAGGAATGTCAGAAATGAGGAAGTGTAAAGCGACCGATGTTGCTGGAAGGAGTGCGCAACGCTTCTTTGAGACGATGTTCCCCGTCAACGATAAGATCGCAAAGAAGTGACAGAGGACGGTGGACAAGAAAGATACGAGAGAGCCAGACGCGCGTCAAAGCAGGCCATTCGTTTTTGTGGCGATATCAATAATCCACTAATTCCTGAGTATTAACTTTGCCGTCTCTGTTAATTTGGCTGTTTGCGGTATCTGAAATGGTTTGACTCAACAGACAAGACTTCAGATCATATGCACATTCTGCAAATTCAGTGTTGCCATTATTTGTGAACAAAGCTTTGTCGAAATTGTCATATTTTTTGTCATTCTGACTTTCCAGCCGGAGCGGGAAGAAAACAGGGACTTTAAGATCTACGACGGCAACCTAGGTCGGCGACGGCAGTGAAATCAATGCAAATTTTAGTATTTGAATGAAATCACGGTCGATTGACTAGCATATTTAACACTCAAAGCTTGTTTTATGATCTCCAAAACGTTTCAATATTTCTAAAACGATTGTAGTGTCTCGTTTAAGTCAGTCTTAAGAAACAGCTCTCATCTCTCCACGAGTTACCGTCGTCCTAAAGACGTGAAAATGTTCTCAGTGGCGTTGTAAACAGAACGAGGACGGCGTTGAGATTACTCTTGGGAATAAAAATTATTCATTCTTTTTGTTTCGCATAAAGGTTTTTTTGTTTGAACGACGTCGCCGTCCTAGGTTGCCGTCGTAGATCTTAAGGTCCCCAACCCAACTCCGGCCTGTCTGCACAAAAAACGCCGGAGCTCCGGCAGCACTCCGGCGCACAGCATTAGCTAAACTTTAATAGGTTTAGTTATTTTTAATAGTCATCCACAACCTACATATATATGTACAGTGTTTATAAAAGCATTGTTAAGTTAGAATCTGTTTAGAAAAACCAATTGTTGTGTTTAGCTTTTGAATTATTTACGTTGGGCTGTCGATTTACGTTATTGAGCCATGCCGTAGAATCGAGATTGAAGTTATTAAATTCAAGGGTTTGATTAATATTAAATTCAATGATGAGATGGACTAAAAATATGGTTTGTCATTGTTTATGATCTTAATTTTTCTGTTAAAACGTTCCTTCAAAATGCAGGAATTAACCGTTTAGGAGCCTTAGAATTCAAAAACTTTCCAGGAGGGAGATGACCCCGGACCCCCTAGTGGTTTCTCCTTTTAGTCCCTCCACTTCAAAACTCGATACGGGTTCGTGTCCTAAACTTCCGCTCGTGTTTCTATAACTGTATAGATATTAATCAGACCAACATTGCAGCGCATGAAAAAACAAATATCCAAAATTTCTCCAACTTACTTCAACGTTATTTCTTCTTTTCGCTCTCTTCGCTCTTTCCATTACATTCCAATTTGATTGTCCTGTGTTGGGATCAGTTTTAATTGAAAGAGTAATCTTTAGCGGTTCGACGACACTCGGATCGCTGCTCTGATAGCCGAGTTCGTGACCGCAGTCGACATCGTCGGACGGGAAACTCCTGCACGATTCGGACGGGAAACTCCTAGTGCTAGCATCGTCGCGGTCGGGACACAGCGTCGATGTACTACTTCTACTACTGCAGGTGGAGCTGCCAGTTTCATCCGTCGTGCATAGGCTTCTCAAACGAAATTCGTCTTCGGATTGACAACCGCTGCCACAATCATCCTTCTTTCGAACACTATCTTCGGCTATGTTCGCGGAACAAATCGAAAAGTTCTCCGACGATTCTTCTTCGCGGTTATCCTCACATTCGCAGTTATCCTTGTGTTCGGAGTTATCCTTGCGTTCGCGGTTAACCACGCATTTGGAGTTATCCTCACGTTCGGTTTCGTCTTGTTCTTCGTCAGAGCTGATAAGAGTGTATTTCAAAATTAATGGTTCTTCTTGAAGCTTATTCCTCGAGGTTCTGTGCTCCACGAATCTCTTGTCTTCACCGTCAACAAACCTTTCCGCACGTTGACAAGTACGCGTAGACAACGACAACCCCTCTAATCCAGTTGCTCCGTCTTCGTGCTTAAACATTTCCTTTTTTTCTTGATTTTGCTTGCTACCCTCGCTATTCTCCCTAGACCTTTCCTGCATATCCTCATCAAACTTGAATTTAAAAGGTTTTGGATTTAAAAGGTTTGCTTCATTTAGAAGGTTTTGCACGTATTCCTCGTCGACGGGCCCCGGTGAAACCGTTATCACCGAACTATCACTTTCGAAATCCGCACACATACCTTCGCTGTCTGAACCATCATCGTAATACTCGCTACTGCTTCGCCTGTCGGTTTGCGTGGAGTCGCTACGTTCAATCAATTTAGGATCTGCAGTTGCATTAACTGAATCAAGCGAACCATTTCCCCCAGTCGGCTCACCTTTTCCCCCAGTCGGCTGACCATTTCCCCCAGTCGGCTGACCATTTCCCTCAGTCGGCTGACCATTTCCCTCAGTCGGCTGACCATTTTCCCCAGCCGGCTCACCATTTGCCCCACACATACCTTCGCCGTCTGAACCATCATCGTAATACTCGCTACTGCTTCGCCTGTCGGTTTGCGTGGAGTCGCTACGTTCAATCAATTTAGGATCTGCAGTTGCATTAACTGAATCAAGCGAACCATTTCCCCCAGTCGGCTCACCTTTTTCCCCAGTCGGCTCACCATTTCCCGCAGCCGGCAGCTCACCATTTCCCCCAGCCGGCTCACCATTTCCCCAAGTCGGCTCACCATTTCCCCCAGCCAGATCACCATTTCCCCCAGCCAGATCACCATTTCCCCCAGCCAGATCACCATTTCCCGCAGCCGGCGGCTCACCATTTCCCTCAGCCGGCACACCATTTCCCCCAGTCGGCTCACCATTTCCCCCAGTCGGCTCACCATTATCCGCAGTCGGTTCACCATTTTCCCCAGTCAGCTCACCATTCCTCCCAGCCGGCTCACCACGAGAACTGGAATCCAATTCTGAGAATTGACAAACATCTGTCGAGATTTGTGTTCTTCCTTGGTCACCAGCGCCACCACCACCTCCGTTATCACCAACCCCTATTCCGTGCCTGATACCAGCTGCTGGCAAATCTTGCAGGTAGCCAGAATCAGTAACTGCAACCCTAGTGGTCATGCACTCCTCCTCCGCCATTCGAGGTAAACACGTAATAGTTTCGGATGACTTCGTGCAAGGCATAACCGAGCACTCTTCTCTCGCTTCAGTTTTAACGACGATATCTCCAGCAGGAACGTCGTTCCCTTCGTTCCTTTCAGCGTTCCCATTCTGGTCACAATCACATCTCATTCCATGCTCGTCTACATCCATCTTTTCCTCCTTAATCCTTAAACGAGGACTTCCATTTAAACTGCTTACATTCGACGGGCTCGCTTCGGCATCTTCGTTGACTGCCGTATCTCGTATAGAACTTTCCGCGATAGCTGGAAAGATACACTCACTAGACATCGGGGTAGGCTGGCCAGTTTGTCGTCCTTTTCCCGATGTAAACACATTGTCTTCCTCGGCACCAGAAAAACAGTGTACCTCTATGGGAACATGTACACTATCGGAGCCAGGCTTATCTTCTGTCCCTTCTGCTTTCTCGCCAGTCTCCACATCTTCATCATACTCCCCAATAACTTCACCAGCTCTGTTTTCGTTGACACAATTCTTGTCAAACACTTCACTGCCATCTTCGGAACACGTTTGCTCGTTTTCATCATCCTCGAAAAACGTCTTGCCGCCTAAACTGAAGTAATCGCCTTTGTCTGCTGTTTGATGCATGCCATTTACACCACGTTGATCTCTTTCGAACTCTTGCGTTAACAACTTCGCGTAATCAGCAGTTCTGGAGTTCTGCCCGCAGTAGTCTAAAGAAGGTAAAATACAAACTGTCAAGTTTCGATATTTATATGCCTGTAGTGTAGTGTAGTGTAGCGCAGGGTTAGGGTTAGTTATAGTTAGTTATTTGTCAGAGGGAAGAAGCTTTCATAATAATTTGAATAATAGAGAGTTTTATGTTAATTATGATTTTGACTGTGATTCCAAGGGTGTTGTTTATCTTATTAAGTGTAAGAAGTGTTGTAAACAATACGTTGCATGGAAGCACAGTCACACCGTTTAGAATGCGTTTTAACAATCACAAAAGTAGCCTAATGAGGTATGGGAAGGGTCAAAGGGGAATACCAGGAGAGCATTTGTATGCGCATTTCTTTGAGGATAGCCATAGGGGATTGGAAAATGTAATAGTTATGATAATTGATAAGACAGATGTAAGTAAACCTGTAGAAAGAGAAGGATTTTTGGCATACAAACTTAATTCATTCGTTCCGCATGGACTCAACTTAAAATTTTTTACTTAATTAGAACTTTGAGAATTGTATATAAGTAGATTTACTAGCTTCTGTAATATTACCTTGATAAAGGGACAAGTCCCCCGAAACGTTGGTCTGCAATAAAGTTTTTAAAGTTAAGAGTTTTATTTGAATTCATTTATTTGAAGTATATATATATATCACAACAAAGCGCAAGAGCACGAGATTCCACAGTATCCACCAAATGATAGCGCGCGCAAAACCAGTCAAGCTCAGACCACGCTGACAAGACTCTGACAAGTGCTGCGATCCCTTCACATATTTAATTCAGTGACCGCTGACTAGCATTGACTCCTTTTTTACCTTGCCTAAATTACATTTAGCCACATGAATTATTGAGTTTTTTAAATATATATATATATATATTATATATATATATATATATATATATATATATATATATATACACACCGAAACCATTCATTAATGTATTAGCACCACCTAGAGTTTAGAAATTGTTTATTTGATATACAGTAACACAAGAAACGAGACCCACCTTCGATTTCAGAATCTTGGCTTACAGGTAGCACCAGTTTGAATTCCTCACTAATAGTAGCAGTATAAGCCCTTTCAATTTCGCCCTCGAAATCGTTTACAGATAACCAAGCCGCTCCTTCACCAAGCCGCTCCTTCGCCGCCGACCTCTTACTATCCAAGATATGAGATGTTAAAGATGTTAAATATGAACAAGCCAAACCAGAGGATTCTATAGACTCTTCCTCTTGAACGACGAGTGGATAATCACAGCTTTTATCAGACATGTAATCTCCATTTTGTAACGAATGGGGAGAAGACATGGTTTCGGAGTTCTCAAAGGTTGTAATTAATGATGTGATCATGCCAGTCAAATGTTGCATTGGACTTCGCACCGTGCTGGTCGAACCCAAATGGTTATCAGCTCTTTCGTTTCTTCCCTTGGCAGACGGATTTGAAGGTTGCGGTAAAGCAACTGGATTTTGGTGGCGATGGTGGCCATTTTGGTGGCGATGGTGCCATGAGTATGCGCGGCGATCTGAGTGTTGGTTCGGGGGATGGTATGGGCCTGAAAATATACATGTAAACAACAAATGAAAAAGTTATTGATATATTAAATTATGATACAGAAGTACATGTGCAGTGTTGTTAGAATTAGAAGCATTGATACTGTACCCAAAAAATAAATTACTTTTAATTTAAACCCGTCCTTGATAATTTTTCGATATCATACTTCAGCTCATCTAATAATTGTTAATTATCGCGGATATTTTTTAATTTATGATTTGCTTATTAACGCATTGTAATTATGATCTTGCATAGGCATATAGATTTTTTTGTGTTGTAATTTATCCATTATGGATACCAGCCTTGTATAGCTGGATGAGCTTGCTAAAAATATCCACCATTATTCACCTCCACTTCCATCAATAATTGTTAATAATTATATATTTTTACTTATTCTAGGCTCAATTTTCTGCTTAGTCTATTATTTATTAGTGCCAGTTTTAGATTATTGTAACTACAAATTATCTATACTTATACCTGATTGTAAGAGCTACTGTATTTATTGTAAAGCGCATACTGTAACAAATTCTGTACAGCGCTATTGGACAATTCCATGGAAACGGCACTTAAAGTGCCACTAACCTCAAAATGTTTTATTGTCTTGTTTGGAAGAACTTTTAAAATGATAAAGTAACTTCTTTTGAAGATTTTCGTTTCTTTGCTTTCTTTTTGAGATATATCAGTTTGTTTGATATGCAAATGTCTGGAATTTCGTCACACATGCACAATGACTTATTGGAGAAATGTGTGTATCTCTTTCATTCTCGAACGAAATCCTTTAAAATCAAGAAGTTTGGTGTTGTGGGAGAAACGCACACACGTGTTATTCACACTTTAGTGTTTTCATTTCATGAACAAAGATATATAACATTCTCTGATAACTCATTATGCATGTGTGACGAAATTCCAGATATTTGCATATTAAACAAACTGATATATCTCACAAAGAAAGCGAAGAAGTGAAAATCTTCAAAAGAAGTTACTTTATCATTTTAAAAGTTCTTCCAAATAAGACAATAAAACATTTTGAGGTAAGGGGCACTTTAAGAGACAAAAAAAGTTTGGCGCTAATCGAGTTCCGATTGCACATTGAGCGATGGCCTAATATTCCTAATATAAAACATCTCATAAAGTAAACATTCAAATTTACTTCTACATTTACGTAAGATTTTAAAGTTCTTGCTAGATAATTCGATTGCATCATTGCGGTGAACATCATTCAGGTGCTTTGCTATGGAATGCTATGCTCTGTTATGTTCATCAATGCGTTGGAAAAGGTGCCGGGAAGTATATCCGACATAGTCCGCGTCACACGAACCACATTCAAAGTGATAGACCACGCATTGTTGATCGCAAGTTTGAAGTTATCATGAAGCGTTTTAAAGATGTTCATCCGTTATGTCATCAGTTAAATTCGAAGAGTTCCACCGAATTGCAGAATCAGGTCTTCAGAGTACCATTACCGTACAAGGATCAAAGGTCAGCTGACGTAGTTAGACGACAACTTCTTCACCTAAAGCCTGGTTTCCATATGGTCGCTACGCTGTCTTTACGGTCGCGGAAGTGAAGCAGTGAAGCGTGTTTCTTTTGTCATAACAAAAGAAACACGCTTCACTGCTTCACTTCTGCGACCGTAAAGACAGCGCAGCGACCATATGGAAACCAGGCTTTAGTGCCAAGATACATCAACGCCTGCAACCAGTGTTTACAAGTAAGAAGATTGGAGATTCTCTTGGGATTCGTGCAGGAAAACGTCTATCGTTAATCAACAATGAAAGTGGTTCGTGTGACGCGGACTATGTCGGATATACTTCTCGGCACCTTTTCCAACGCATTGCTGAACATAAAAGAGCAAGCTCGTCCATAGCAAAGCACCTGAATTATGTTCACCACAATGATGCAATCGAATTATCTAGCAAGAACTTTAAAATCTTACGTAAATGTAGAAGTAAATTTTGATGTTATATATTATAGGGATGTTTTATATTAGGGATATTAGGCCATCGCTCAATGTACAATCGGACTCGATTAGCGCCAAACTTTTTATATAATAGACAATAGTACTGTGTCTTAATTGTTTACCTTTCAATGTTTAATTTTTCTTTTTTTAGCTCTGAATCTAATTGTTGTAATTTCTATAAATATTCCATACACTTTGCTTTCTTTTTACTTTGACTTGAAAATGACGTTATAGGTTCCTCGAAACGTTGTCACTTTTTTAATAAAATGTTTTTATCGTTTAATTATTATTATTAATATTAAAAAAGCACAGTGCCTGTATATTTATTGGAACTTGGCCAATGTCTCTTCTGAGGTTGAGGTCTTCCACCAGAGTTGCTTGGTGCCCCACAAAATGGCTGCTGGCTGTAGCGTCCATCCACAGGCCTATTCTCCACACCATTAAATCTACAAGGTCTTGTACTAGGATGTGTATTCAGCATCCCCTCTGGCAAAAACGAGTGATTGCCATTATTATTCCAGTCGTGTCCCAGCCACTCCGGGGAGTTGTGTCTGTTTGCACCCAATAAAGACAACTCCTGATAAAGGTTTCGGGGTCCTTCGCGCAAATTTAAATGAGACGCTGGAGATTGAAATCTGGAACGGCCTCTAGAATGTCTTTTCATAATACACTGGTCTTCATCTAAGGGGGTAGTCAACGGCCTTCCAGACTAGACAGAGACTCAAGAATGGAGGTTATCCCACAAGCTAAGGAATCCACCACCTATAAAAATACTTTAATATTTATGCATGACAAAATCACTGCGTTTTGATTGGTTGAGAATTGTACTGCAGTACAATTAATGATTTTCCCAAAACAAACAAAATGGTGGATCAAATTTTGTCATGCATAATAAACAAGTAAACATACAATATTGCTTGTAGAATTAAAGATTTACACTACTCGTGATATCTTTGGCACAATTTTCAAGTATCACTCGTAGTGTAAATCATTAATAATTGTAATCACTATCATATAATTAATTACCTATACTAATCGAAGTGCACCCAGTTTAAGGGTGTTCTGACGTATTTCGATTTGCAGACCTTATATCCGTTGCTAAGGAAGCTTAGTATTAACAAATTCGTCATAGAATTTCACAGTTTTAAGAATCCATCAAGAAAGTCTGTATGTGGTATATGTGGGTAAAACTCTTTCGTTTGGTAATGTCATATGATGACGTCATCATGACGTCACCGAAATACGAAAATTCCTATAATCTTTTTAAGTAAAATTAATTTTTTCACATGCGATTAGAATCTGGACCTTCAAAAAAGTACGTATGGATTTTAAAAAATTTTAAAAAGTAGCCGGGATATCGAATTTTTAAGGTGAGTAAACACAATAAAATATTGATCCATACGTACTTTTTGTAGAAAGTAATTTAGGTTTACACGACACTCAGAAATGTACTATAATGTCAAAAATGACGAAAATTATAGAGTTTTTATGTTTGTCGATGACGTCATCGAATTACGTCACCAGACGAAAGAAGTTTGCCTACATATTCCACACATAAAATATCTTGGTTATACCTTTTTCATTTATTTTCCACTCACGAAATATATTGGGCGGTTAATGACCTGTCCTTAGCAACCGGTTGTCTAGCAACGGAATACGTCCGAACACCCTTAAAATGACGGTGACAAGGAAATTTTTTTAAGAATATTTTTATTTACTGGTAATTGTGTGAAGAGTTGGGATGGTATTTTGGTACTGAACAGGTGAAATGATAGAAAAATCATTTCAGTTTATAAATTACTCTGGTTTGCTAGACCACACAACCAATGGTCAGTGGCAATACATATTTAATTCTATTTAGGGGGTATTTAGGAACGCGTAAAATTGATTGAAAAGGTATTAAAAGGAAATAACACTTGTTCTCGAAGAATTAATGAAAAATCGCACTTGTGTTTGGCGAAATATTCATAATACCGCGTGCGATTTTTCATTAATTCTTCTCGAACCGTGTTATTTCCTATACTAATTCTGTCTTTCAAAACTAATTCTGGCTTTCAAAACTATTTTTATAATTTTATACCAGTATAAAATTTTATACCCAATTTTATAATTTATAATTTTCAAAACTAATTCTGGCTTATCAAAACTATTTTTTATCATTTTATACCAGTATAAAATTTTACACCAGTATATATTTTATACCCAATTCTATAATTTATAATTTTCAAAACTAATTCTGTCTTTCAAAACTAATTCTGGCTTTCAAAACTAATTCTGGCTTCAAAACTATTTTCATAATTTTATACCAGTATAAAAGTTTATACCCAATTTTATAATTTATAATTTTCAAAACTAATTCTGGTTTTTCAAAACTACTTTTATAATTTTATACCAGTATAAATTCTGGCTTTCAAAACCAATTCTATCTTTCAAAACTAATTCTGGCTTTCAAAACTAATTCTGGCTTTCAAAATTAATTCTTTCTTTCAAAACTAATTATATCTTTCAAAACTAATTCTATCTTTCAAAACTAATTCTGGCTTTCAAAACTAATTCTATCTTTCAAAACTAATTCTGGCTTTCCAAAACTAATTCTATCTTTCAAAACTAATTCTATCTTTCAAAACTAATTCTATCTTTTAGCTTTCAAAATTAATTCTTTCTTTCAAAACTAATTCTTTCTTTCAAAACTAATTCTGACTTTCAAAACTAATTCTTTCTTTCAAAACTAATTATTTCTTTCAAAACTAATTATTTCTTTCAAAACTAATTCTATCTTTCAAAACTAATTCTGGCTTTCAAAACTAATTCTATCTTTCAAAACTAATTCTGGCTTTCCAAAACTAATTCTATCTTTCAAAATTAATTCTATCTTTCAAAACTAATTCTATCTTTCAAAACTAATTCTATCTTTCAAAACTAATTCTGTCTTTCAAAACTAATGCTATCTTTCAAAACTAATTCTATCTTTCAAAACTAATTCTGGCTTTCAAAACTAATTCTGGCTTTCAAAACTAATTCTATCTTTCAAAACTAATTCTGGCTTTCAAAATTAATTCTTTCTTTCAAATTAATTCTAGCTTTCAAAATTAATTCTTTCTTTCAAAACTAATTCTTTCTTTCAAAACTAATTCTGACTTTCAAAACTAATTCTTTCTTTCAAAACCAATTATTTCTTTCAAAACTAATTATTTCTTTCAAAACTAATTCTGGGTTTCAAAACTAATTCTGGCTTTCAAAACTAATTCTATCTTTCAAAACTAATTCTGGCTTTCCAAATTAATTCTGGCTTTCAAAACTAATTCTGGCTTTCAAAACTAATTCTATCTTTCAAAACTAATTCTATCTTTCAAAACTAATTCTATCTTTCAAAACTAATTCTGTCTTTCAAAACTAATGCTATCTTTCAAAACTAATTCTATCTTTCAAAACTAATTCTGGCTTTCAAAACTAATTCTGGCTTTCAAAACTAATTCTATCTTTCAAAACTAATTCTGGCTTTCAAAATTAATTCTTTCTTTCAAATTAATTCTAGCTTTCAAAATTAATTCTTTCTTTCAAAACTAATTCTTTCTTTCAAAACTAATTCTGACTTTCAAAACTAATTCTTTCTTTCAAAACCAATTATTTCTTTCAAAACTAATTATTTCTTTCAAAACTAATTCTGGCTTTCAAAACTAATTCTGGCTTTCAAAACTAATTCTATCTTTCAAAACTAATTCTGGCTTTCCAAATTAATTCTGGCTTTCAAAACTAATTCTGGCTTTCAAAACTAATTCTATCTTTCAAAACTAATTCTATCTTTCAAAACTAATTCTATCTTTCAAAACTAATTCTGTCTTTCAAAACTAATGCTATCTTTCAAAACTAATTCTATCTTTCAAAACTAATTCTGGCTTTCAAAACTAATTCTGGCTTTCAAAACTAATTCTATCTAAAAACTAATTCTGGCTTTCAAAACTAATTCTATCTTTCAAAACTGATTCTATCTTTCAAAACTAATTCTATCTTTCAAAACTAATTCTGTCTTTCAAAACTAATGCTATCTTTCAAAACTAATTCTATCTTTCAAAACTAATTCTGGCTTTCAAAACTAATTCTGGCTTTCAAAACTAATTCTGGCTTTCAAAATTAATTCTGGCTTTCAAAATTAATTCTTTCTTTCACATTAATTCTAGCTTTCAAAATTAATTCTTTCTTTCAAAACTAATTCTTTCTTTCAAAACTAATTCTGACTTTCAAAACTAATTCTTTCTTTCAAAACCAATTATTTCTTTCAAAACTAATTATTTCTTTCAAAACTAATTCTGGCTTTCAAAACTAATTCTGGCTTTCAAAACTAATTCTATCTTTCAAAACTAATTCTGGCTTTCCAAATTAATTCTGGCTTTCAAAACTAATTCTGGCTTTCAAAACTAATTCTATCTTTCAAAAACTAATTCTATCTTTCAAAACTAATTCTATCTTTCAAAACTAATTCTGTCTTTCAAAACTAATGCTATCTTTCAAAACTAATTCTATCTTTCAAAACTAATTCTGGCTTTCAAAACTAATTCTGGCTTTCAAAACTAATTCTATCTTTCAAAACTAATTCTGGCTTTCAAAATTAATTCTTTCTTTCAAATTAATTCTAGCTTTCAAAATTAATTCTTTCTTTCAAAACTAATTCTTTCTTTCAAAACTAATTCTGACTTTCAAAACTAATTCTTTCTTTCAAAACCAATTATTTCTTTAAAAACTAATTATTTCTTTCAAAACTAATTCTGGCTTTCAAAACTAATTCTGGCTTTCAAAACTAATTCTATCTTTCAAAACTAATTCTGGCTTTCCAAATTAATTCTGGCTTTCAAAACTAATTCTGGCTTTCAAAACTAATTCTATCTTTCAAAACTAATTCTATCTTTCAAAACTAATTCTATCTTTCAAAACTAATTCTGTCTTTCAAAACTAATGCTATCTTTCAAAACTAATTCTATCTTTCAAAACTAATTCTGGCTTTCAAAACTAATTCTGGCTTTCAAAACTAATTCTATCTAAAACTAATTCTGGCTTTCAAAACTAATTCTATCTTTCAAAACTGATTCTATCTTTCAAAACTAATTCTATCTTTCAAAACTAATTCTGTCTTTCAAAACTAATGCTATCTTTCAAAACTAATTCTGGCTTTCAAAACTAATTCTGGCTTTCAAAACTAATTCTGGCTTTCAAAACTAATTCTGGCTTTCAAAATTAATTCTGGCTTTCAAAATTAATTCTTTCTTTCACATTAATTCTAGCTTTCAAAATTAATTCTTTCTTTCAAAACTAATTCTTTCTTTCAAAACTAATTCTGACTTTCAAAACTAATTCTTTCTTTCAAAACTAATTATTTCTTTCAAAACTAATTATTTCTTTCAAAACTAATTCTGGCTTTCAAAACTAATTCTGGCTTTCAAAACTAATTCTGGCTTTCAAAACTAATTCTATCTTTCAAAACTAATTCTTTCTTTCAAAACTAATTATTTCTTTCAAAACTAATTCTGGCTTTCAAAACTAATTCTGGCTTTCAAAACTAATTCTGGCTTTCAAAACTAATTCTATCTTTCAAAACTAATTTTGGCTTTCAAAACTAATTCTGGCTTTCAAAATTAATTCTTTCTTTCAAAACTAATTATATCTTTCGAAACTAATTCTATCTTTCAAAACTAATTCTGGCTTTCAAAACTAATTCTGGCTTTCAAAACTAATTCTTTCTTTCAAATTAATTCTAGCTTTCAAAATTAATTCTTTCTTTCAAAACTAATTCTTTCTTTCAAAACTAATTCTGACTTTCAAAACTAATTCTTTCTTTCAAAACCAATTATTTCTTTCAAAACTAATTATTTCTTTCAAAACTAATTCTGGCTTTCAAAACTAATTCTGGCTTTCAAAACTAATTCTATCTTTCAAAACTAATTCTGGCTTTCCAAATTAATTCTGGCTTTCAAAACTAATTCTGGCTTTCAAAACTAATTCTATCTTTCAAAACTAATTCTATCTTTCAAAACTAATTCTATCTTTCAAAACTAATTCTGTCTTTCAAAACTAATGCTATCTTTCAAAACTAATTCTATCTTTCAAAACTAATTCTGGCTTTCAAAACTAATTCTGGCTTTCAAAACTAATTCTATCTAAAACTAATTCTGGCTTTCAAAACTAATTCTATCTTTCAAAACTGATTCTATCTTTCAAAACTAATTCTATCTTTCAAAACTAATTCTGTCTTTCAAAACTAATGCTATCTTTCAAAACTAATTCTATCTTTCAAAACTAATTCTGGCTTTCAAAACTAATTCTTTCTTTCAAAACTAATTCTGGCTTTCAAAATTAATTCTTTCTTTCACATTAATTCTAGCTTTCAAAATTAATTCTTTCTTTCAAAACTAATTCTTTCTTTCAAAACTAATTCTGACTTTCAAAACTAATTCTTTCTTTCAAAACTAATTATTTCTTTCAAAACTAATTATTTCTTTCAAAACTAATTCTGGCTTTCAAAACTAATTCTGGCTTTCAAAACTAATTCTGGCTTTCAAAACTAATTCTATCTTTCAAAACTAATTCTTTCTTTCAAAACTAATTATTTCTTTCAAAACTAATTCTGGCTTTCAAAACTAATTCTGGCTTTCAAAACTAATTCTGGCTTTCAAAACTAATTCTATCTTTCAAAACTAATTCTGGCTTTCAAAACTAATTCTGGCTTTCAAAATTAATTCTTTCTTTCAAAACTAATTATATCTTTCAAAACTAATTCTATCTTTCAAAACTAATTCTGGCTTTCAAAACTAATTCTGGCTTTCAAAATTAATTCTTTCTTTCAAAATTAATTCTTTCTTTCAAAACTAATTCTGACTTTCAAAACTAATTCTTTCTTTCAAAACTAATTATTTCTTTCAAAACTAATTATTTCTTTCAAAACTAATTCTGGCTTTCAAAACTAATTCTGGCTTTCAAAACTAATTCTATCTTTCAAAACTAATTCTGGCTTTCCAAATTAATTCTGGCTTTCAAAACTAATTCTGGCTTTCCAAATTAATTCTGGTTTTCAAAACTAATTCTGGCTTTTAAAATTAATTCTGGCTTTCAAAACTAATTCTATCTTTCAAAACTAATTCTATCTATCAAAACTAATTCTATCTTTCAAAACTAATTCTGGCTTTCAAAACTAATTCTATCTTTCAAAACTAATTCTATCTTTCAAAACTAATTCTGTCTTTCAAAACTAATGCTATCTTTCAAAACTAATTCTATCTTTCAAAACTAATTCTGGCTTTCAAAATTAATTCTGGCTTTCAAAATTAATTCTAGCTTTCAAAACTAATTCTGGCTTTCAAAATTAATTCTGGCTTTCAAAACTAATTCTTTCTTTCAAATTAATTCTAGCTTTCAAAATTAATTATTTCTTTCAAAACTAATTCTTTCTTTCAAAACTAATTCTGACTTTCAAAACTAATTCTTTCTTTCAAAACTAATTATTTCTTTCAAAACTAATTATTTCTTTCAAAACTAATTCTGGCTTTCAAAACTAATTCTGGCTTTCAAAACTAATTCTATCTTTCAAAACTAATTCTTTCTTTCAAAACTAATTATTTCTTTCAAAACTAATTCTGGCTTTCAAAACTAATTCTATCTTTCAAAACTAATTCTGGCTTTCAAAACTAATTCTGGCTTTCAAAACTAATTCTAGCTTTCAAAATTAATTCTAGCTTTCAAAACTAATTCTTTCTTTCAAAACTAATTCTTTCTTTCAAAACTAATTCTTTCTTTCAAAACTAATTCTTTCTTTCAAAACTAATTATTTCTTTCAAAACTAATTATTTCTTTCAAAACTAATTCTGGCTTTCAAAACTAATTCTGGCTTTCAAAACTAATTCTGGCTTTCAAAACTAATTCTATCTTTCAAAACTAATTCTATCTTTCAAAACTAATTCTGGCTTTCAAAACTAATTCTGGCTTTCCAAATTAATTCTGGTTTTCAAAACTAATTCTGGCTTTTAAAACTAATTCTGGCTTTTAAAATTAATTCTGGCTTTCAAAACTAATTCTATCTATCAAAACTAATTCTATCTTTCAAAACTAATTCTGGCTTTCAAAACTAATTCTATCTTTCAAAACTAATTCTATCTTTCAAAACTAATTCTGTCTTTCAAAACTAATGCTATCTTTCAAAACTAATTCTATCTTTCAAAACTAATTCTGGCTTTCAAAATTAATTCTGGCTTTCAAAATTAATTCTAGCTTTCAAAACTAATTCTGGCTTTCAAAATTAATTCTGGCTTTCAAAACTAATTCTTTCTTTCAAATTAATTCTAGCTTTCAAAATTAATTATTTCTTTCAAAACTAATTCTTTCTTTCAAAACTAATTCTGACTTTCAAAACTAATTCTTTCTTTCAAAACTAATTATTTCTTTCAAAACTAATTATTTCTTTCAAAACTAATTCTGGCTTTCAAAACTAATTCTATCTTTCAAAACTAATTCTTTCTTTCAAAACTAATTATTTCTTTCAAAACTAATTCTGGCTTTCAAAACTAATTCTGGCTTTCAAAACTAATTCTATCTTTCAAAACTAATTCTGGCTTTCAAAACTAATTCTAGCTTTCAAAATTAATTCTTTCTTTCAAAACTAATTCTTTCTTTCAAAACTAATTCTGACTTTCAAAACTAATTCTTTCTTTCAAAACTAATTATTTCTTTCAAAACTAATTATTTCTTTCAAAACTAATTCTGGCTTTCAAAACTAATTCTGGCTTTCAAAACTAATTCTGGCTTTCAAAACTAATTCTATCTTTCAAAACTAATTCTATCTATCAAAACTAATTCTATCTTTCAAAACTAATTCTGGCTTTCAAAACTAATTCTATCTTTCAAAACTAATTCTGTCTTTCAAAACTAATGCTATCTTTCAAAACTAATTCTATCTTTCAAAACTAATTCTGGCTTTCAAAATTAATTCTGGCTTTCAAAATTAATTCTTTCTTTCAAATTAATTCTAGCTTTCAAAATTAATTCTTTCTTTCAAAACTAATTCTGACTTTCAAAACTAATTATTTCTTTGAAAACTAATTCTTTCTTTCAAAACTAATTCTTTCTTTCAAAACGAATTCTGACTTTCAAAACTAATTCTTTCTTTCAAAACTAATTATTTCTTTCAAAATTAATTCTTTCTTTCAAAACTAATTCTGGCTTTAAAACTAATTCTGGCTTTCAAAACTAATTCTGGCTTTCAAAACTAATTCTGGCTTTCAAAATTAATTCTGGCTTTCAAAACTAATTCTGGTTGTCAAAACTAATTCTGGCTTTCAAAATTAATTCTGGCTTTCGAAATTAATTCTGACTTTCAAAACTAATTCTGGCTTTCAAAATTAATTCTGGCTTTCAAAACTAATTCTGGCTTTTAAAATTAATTCTGGCTTTCAAAATTAATTCTATCTTTCAAAACTAATTCCATCTTTCTCAAAACTAATTCTATCTTTCAAAACTAATTCTGACTTTCAAAACTAATTCTTTCTTTCAAAACTAATTATTTCTTTCAAAACTAATTATTTCTTTCAAAACTAATTCTGGCTTTCAAAACTAATTCTATCTTTCAAAACTAATTCTATCTTTCAAAACTAATTCTGGCTTTGAATGAATGAATGAATGAATGAATGAATGAAATATATATTTAATGAGGAAGCCACAATCACCCAAAGCTGCTTTACATGAGGGCCCTCTAAACATATATGCAAATGACTATAACATGCATAAATATTAAAGAGTAATAGATAATGATGAAAAAGATAGAACATTACTTATTCATCAATGACCAAAAATTAAACATAGAATAGGTCAATTTTCTGGCTTCACAACTTTCATGAAGCCTGCATGGTTATCTATTCTTAGAGGGTCTTACTAGAAATTTTGAGGTATCTAGATTGCAAGTTTGAGCATTCTCACCATTAGAATTTGAGTGACTATTGCATAGAAAAAATATTGCTAAAAATATAATGGAAAGTTTAGCTTTTGCAAAAAAAAGTATGATGTTAAGGGCCCATAAAATATTGGGGCACCTGCGGGACACACCACCCCTTGGGTGGCTGAGTACACAATGTATTAATTCATGCAGGGCAGTATAGTCTAAAAAAAGACTTGGGGTGAAACAACTGGTACCTGACCCCCCACCCACACACACATTTATAGTACTGTGCCCCCAATATTGTTGCTCACTGTTTATGTCAACCAAAACATCTGTAGATATAAAACAAACAAAATATACTCTAAAAGACCATTAAAGCAACAACTAAACCATGTTAAAATTAAATTCAAAACAAAATGTTACCCCCGACAGGTCATGCTGTCTCGCTTAATACTGGTTGCTGTTTATGAACAGAAACATGTTCAAGGCATAATTATCAAAGCAACATACTTATTATTTATTTTTTAGAATTTATAATACATATCAATTACAAAATATTACAACTAAAAATTAAATGTATTAGGGTAAACCAAAAACAGAATTCAAGATTCCCTCAGGATTGGTCACCCTTTACAAATACAAATAACATTAATATGAAATCAAAGAATAAGACATGTTCCCAAACAAATTCAAAATACTGAAAGGTCCCTCGAAAAGATTTACACTAAAGAATCCCCAAAATTAAATAAATTATAGCTCACCTATAATGCTGTAGTAACGGCAATTTTACTGACATCAATTAATCCTTGCTCGCCTGCTTTTCTGGTATTCTTGGCAATCTAATTCTACCTTTCAAAACTAATTCTATCTTTCAAAACTAATTCTGGCTTTCAAAACTAATTATATCTTTCAAAACTAATTCTATCTTTCAAAACTAATTCTGGCTTCACAACTTATGTTAAGGCACGGTTATCTATTCTTAGTGGGTCTTACTAGAAATGTTGAGGTATCTAGACAGTGTTCAGCAAAGTACTGATATTTTGTACTTATAAGTAAAAGTAAAAAGTAACTCCTCAGTTTATACTTAAGTAAAAGTAAAAGTATGGCCTGAAAATATTCCAGAAAAGTACTTCTGAAACAAACTATATATTATCAAAACCCTAACCTACAAGACAAATTGATAATCTGGTGTACTGTACTTTAATCTGGGCACTGTTTGGCGATGCAAACTTAACAGTTGCCAATCACGTGCACATGCAAAACCAACTTCACACGATTTCTCCATTCTAGATCTCCAGCGGATAGATATCTGAGTGGATCGATTATTTTGCGACTCCGCATTCCAAATTAATTGTTTTACTTTGCCGATAAGACAAAAAGTAACGAAGTTAAAAAGTAATTATTTAACAAAAATTTTACTTTGTCACAAGTAAAAAGTATTTGTTCAAAAATATACTTCGTTACAAGTAAATACTGATTTTCTTTACTTAAGTAAAGTAACAAAGTAAATTTACTTCATTACAAGCCAACACTGTATCTAGATTGCAATTTTGAGCATTCTCACCATTAGAATTTGAGTGACTATAACGTAGAAAAAATATTGCTAAAAATATAATGGGAACTTTAGCTTTTACAAAAAAATATGATTTTAAGGGCCCAAAAAATCCTGGTGCCACGGTGGGACACAACGCCCCTGCAGGTGGCTGAGTACATAATGTATTAATTCACACAGGGAAGTATACCGTATTTCCTCTAATAAACGCCCTGGCGTTTATCAAATTTTGAAACAATTTGATGCAGTGTTTATTAGAGGGGGGCATTTATTAGAGGGAGGCATTTCTTAAACAATATGTTATTGACCGAGCGCGATGTCTGGATAAGGACATGGGTCAAGTTCTTTTTTCATTTTTACTCTTAATACACTACTTCCTTGGAGCAGATGAGAGAAATCGCTTCGTATTGAAAGTTACTGGCAAACGAAAACCAGAAGTAGGACTGGTTGTTCCCGCATTATTCATTGCTCGCACGACAAAGAAATCGACAGCAATAACTCTTCACAAAGTGATGGAGAAAAGAAAAACTTTGCATTTTGAGTTAAAATATGAACTCAAGAAGGAAGAAATTAAAAAGATTCCTTGTTTGGTTTCATTGTTGCCACATAAAAATAAATAAATCTGTCAATTTTAGCATCCTTTTTCTTGCAATTTCTGTATTTTTCTAATAAATGCCGCTCTGATGTGTGTGGCGTTTATTAGAGGGAGGCGTTTATTAGAGGAAGGCGTTTATTAGAGGGAGGCGTTTATTAAAGGATGGCGTTTATTCGAGGGAGGCATTTATTAGAGGGAGGCATTTACTGGCATTCTTGTACAAAAAGGGGAGGCGTTTATTTGAGGCTAGGCGTTTATAGAGGAAATACGGTAGTATAAAAAAAGACTTGCCAAACTCAGGCCAGGTTTACACTAGTACGGTAAGTGATCCGGAGTAGGTTGGCGTACCGTTGTGAAATTTACATCTGTTTACACTACAAAGGACAAAGCGAGGTTTTTCGTTGACATCAGCAGTTTTTTTACTTTGCACATGCGTATTGCCCGACATATTTTACAAAATGTCGAAGCGAAAAGCTGATGTCAAGCATGTTTACAAGCCGTTTTCTTTTTCGCCGGAAGCTCTCAGCACTCGCGATTGCAGAGAGGTTTAATGCTTGCATATAACCATATAAACCAGCTAAAATTATTAAAATTGCTGCCGATAAACAACCAAAATAACCTGGCGACATTTTTTCCCGCTAACATTTTAAACGCGTATGCATATATGTTTACACTACTACGCTACGTTAAATTTGCCGTAGTGTAGTGATTTACATCCGGAGTGCTTGGCGTAGTGACTACGCTACGGCAAACCACTGCGGTTTAGGCAGGTACAGTGTAAACACAACAAAGAAACGTATTGATTTTTTAACGGATCACTTACCGTACTGTACTAGTGTAAACCTAGCCTCAGATAGACCAAACTGAGATAGACCAAGATGAGATAGACCAAGCTGAGTAACACACCCAGCACCTGACCCCCCACCCACACATTTATTACAGGCCTCTTTATTTTTACAGATTAAATGTTGCTCACTGTTTATGTCAACCAAAACATCTGTATATATAACATAAACAAAATGTACTCTAACAGACTATTAAAGCAACAATTAAATCATGTTAAAATTCAATTCAAAACAAAATGTTACCCCCGAGAGGTCATGCTGTCTCGCTTAATATACCGGTTGTATACCGGTTCCTGTTTTTGAAGAGAAACATGTTCAAGGCATAATATAATATTATCACCACCCGTAACGTGATTACCAGTAAATTAACAAGTCATTTAATCACATCAAAGGTTACATTATGTCAAACACAAGTAAAATGTGAAATCACGATTGAAATGAATCAGGACGATTGAAATGAATCAGGACAATTGAAATAAATTCCTTAGTTACACTTGTATGCAGTCAATTGTCATTGTAAACGTTGTTTATAAAATCCATCCGCGACAGTGTACATTATTCTTCATCGTATCTTAAAATACTGAAAGGTCCCTCGAAAAGATTTACGCTAAAGAATCCCCAAAATTAAATCAATTGTGGCTCACCTCTATCGCTGTAGTTACGGCAATTTTACTGACATCAGGACAACATATTCTTGGCAATCTGGCGCGAAGATCTAAAATATTCCCGACAGCCTCGGAGGCCTTGCCTTTGTTCCGGAAGTGACGTCAAGACTCAAAGCATCATGGTCATCATAATTTTTTTGTTTTTTAAAATTTTTTTACAAAGATTTGTAATTACTATATATAGGACTAGGGATCTACTAGAAACCTTCACAGGCTTTGAGACCCCCTACTATTTTAATTAATATTTAAATAAAAATCAGTTCAAAATAAAAATAAAAGAAGAATTGTTTATATCTATATAGAAATATTTTAAAGCAAGCTTCGATAATATCAGTGCTTCGGAAACGTAATTTCTGCTGTACTGTTTGAGGATCTGCCCTAAATTAGGATTCTTTAAATTATTTGCAAAAACTCCAGAATAAAGTTGCTAGATTGATTCACTTCACACTGAAATTGGATGGCTTAATTACAGCCTTACGATTAAACAAAGAATATATATTAAAACCTTAATTATTTTACAACATGCGTTATATATATTGGTTGAACCAACTCTATCTCATCCTTTTGAAATCCTGCACAGTCATGATAGTAGATTGTCATTAAAATGTAGAAAACGAAGATTTTTAACTAAACCTGATTATGAGACTAAGAATATATTTTTTAAATCTCAATTTATATCCACTATTCGAAAAAGCTACATTGGTTTATATAATTTTTTTTATCTGATTCTTATTTATTTAATATAATTTTTATTATTGTATTTAATTTCTTGTGTGTCTAGTTAATTTTCTTCCTCGTGTAAACTAGCGTTAGCTAACTGTTGATCTTATTAATTAATTCAAATACAAATATTTCATAAAAAAGAAATGACGAAAATTGTCTATATCTAAAATTATAATATATCTAAAAAGATTAATACGTACGTATATATTTATTCCAACCATACCATAGTATACAAAACTATACACAATACAAAAAGAAGATACTGTAGTTTTACAGTATAATATAATTACTGATAGTTGACTAATCGTGTTCAATTTATAAAAAGTGTTCTTTGTTTTTCTTTTAAAGATGTTATATAATTTAATATTTTTTAAATCAGATTCCAGATTATTGCAAATATCGACTCCTTTGTTAGAAAGAGAATGCTTTACTAAATTAGTTCTTTTATAATGCTTATGAATTTGTGTTGCATTTCTTGTGTTGTGGTGACGAATTTCATTGTTTGCTACAAAATCATTTGCGAAATGTATTGGTTAGGGTTAGGGTTACCATTTGTAATGGTAACGAAACATGAAAAGGCTAGTAATATAATCATTAATTTTATAAATGTTAAACATTTTTAGATCTTCAAAAATTGGTTAGTGAACATATAGATAATAATACTTGCTACAAGGTTTCACTGTGCTATTTCAAAAATATTTTTTGGATGTTCGTTAATTTTTGAATTCTCTTTTTGTATGTGTTACCCCATATTCAATTGCCATAGATGAGATATGGATAGACTAACGCATAATATATTAATTTTAAAGTATTCAAATTTGTAAAACACCGTATTTTGGCTATCAACCCAGTAGATTTTATAATTTTCTTTGATAATCATATCCAGGTGGTTATTCCATGTCAAACATTCATCAATAATGATACCTAAAAACGTTGTGTTCTTAGCTTGTTTAATATTTTCATTGTTAATTGTAATTGTTATGTTATGTTTCTGCTTTTTGTTAGAGGACAAAATACACTTTTTTGTAATATTAATGGCTAACTTATTGATATTTAACCAATCAGCTATTTTATCAATTTTTATTTGGATAATTTTGTTTAGTGTTTTAAGGCAAGTGTTGCTGTAAAAGATATTTATATGCAATTTTGAATGTCATTTATGTATAAAAGAAACAGAAGTGGTATCTTATAGTATTGATCCCTGGGGAACACCGCTTTTAATTGTCATTTCTGATGACTTTATCTGTTGTACTTTATAATTTTCTTTCTGTTCTCTAAGAAATTTCCAAACCATTTTTGAGATATACCCCTTATGCCGTAATGTTCTAACTTTTTAATCAGAATGTTTAATCAAATCTTGTGATTGATTGTGCATTCAAATGCTTTTGACAAGTCATATAAAATAACAATCGTGTATTCTCCTTTGTCTATTGCTTTTGTAATTTTGTCAACAAGTTCAATGGTTGGTAGTTCCGTTGATCTATTCTTTCTGAAATCATGTTGATGCTTTGATAATAATTTTTTTCTTCAATTAATTTAATCAGCCTTTTATTCATGAACCTTTCTAATAAGTTGAAAAACAGCATAGAACTAATATTGGTCGATAGTTTTCGAATTTGTTATTTTCATTTGCTTTAAAAATTGGTATTATTCATTATTTTTTATTATATTACTTTTTATTATTTTAATGTTATCATATCTAGGACTTTTATTTTGATTCATATTTGTTATTTCGGTTTCTATTTCATTTTCAGTAATTGGCTTAAGGAACATACTATCCTTGTTGCTACTAGTAAGATATTCATCAAACGTTTTCTCTAGGTCCAGTGTTTACAAAATACTCATTGAATTTATTTGCTACTTTAGATGGATCATTTATTATCTTTGTGCTATTATTTCCAATAAACTCTTTTGGTACCCTTTATTTGATCTTTCTCTATTAAAATTTCATAAAGGGGTTTTCATGTCATTCTAGTGTTGTTTGTATTTTATTAGCTGTTCTTCATAATAGATTTTCTTTGCTGATTTTATTACATGGTTTAGTTTATTTTTGTACCCTTTGTATTTATAAATTCTTTCATGTGGGTTGTTTTAGTCTTGTGTCTTATAAAGTTTGTTTTTCTTCCTTACTGATTTTCCATACATTTTGTCATCCATGCAGGACTTTTACTTTTGTTAATATTTTTCTTTGTCAGATTTCGTTTTTATGGGAAGTTTGTTACATATATGCTGTTGTATATAGTTTACAAAATTTATCAAAGTTTATCATATTAATATCAAATTATTAATATCATATTAATATCAAATTTATTGCAGCAGTGCAAACCACATCAGTGATGACTCTCCATTATTAATTAGAGCCCTGCGAATTTACAAATGAAGAAGTATAATTAATTACACCAATTTCACATTACAATCAATGAACTCTATAAATACAAATTAAAAATAGATTTAAATTAAATTAAAATTAAATTTAGATTTAAAAATAGTCAATAATGTTTGTGTTCGTATGTTTTTATTATTGTAAATAACTCACAATCCAGTGTTTTAATTCTTCTATGAGTTATCAAATAAATAAATAATAAATTAATAAATTAATATCAAATAAAATAAAATTTATTGCAGCAGGGTAAACTACATCAGTGATGACTCACTGTTATTAATTAGAGCCCTGCGAGTTTACAAATGAAGAAGTTTAATTAATTACACCAATTTTACATTACAATCAATGAACTCTATAAATACAAATTAAAAATAGATTTAAATTAAATTTAAATTAAATTTAGATTTAAAAATAGTCAATAATGTTTGTGTTCGTATGTTTTTATTATTGTAAATAACTCACAATTCAGTGTTTTACTTATTCTATGGGTTATCAATAAACCAAGTATTAAGCATGTTTTTAAAAAATTTTGCAGCTCTCACATAAAAACTTCGCTCAGCGAATTCCAATTTGGTTTTGGGAACCACTATTATTTTAACTTAGTACTTCTTGTCTGGTACTTAGGTTGATTCACTTTAAAATAGCTATCAAAAGGACGAGGAACCATATTGTGAATACATTTAAAAGAGACTGTATGAATTATTCTTCTATATGCATGCGATAGAGGTAAAAGTTTAGTGCCAATTGCAACACTCCCGTTATAAATAATTTGTTTTCTTCTGGCTTGAAGTCTATCTAATGTCTGGCACAAGCAGTTTGGCTAAGGCCATCCCAGAAGTTATCACGATAATCCAGCAGTAGTGTAACATCGGTGGTAATAAAAGGTCTAATTTTAAAAATGTAATTTATTCACTTATTTTAATAGATTACAAAATATAAGAAAGTATAGAAAGAATACTAATTAAATTACATTAAAATTATAGGAATAGTAAAAGTAAAAACAGGGTAACATGAGAAAGAAGAAAAACAAATTTGGGAAATACTAATGTATTCTAATTAATAAATAAAAGTTCTAATTAATAAATAAAAGGTCTAATTAATTCACTATAATTAATAAATAAATAAAAGGTCTAATTGACCGGAGGGCATCAAGTCGTTTGGCAACTCGAGAACACAAGGGAGAAAAATTATGGTAACTAGTTCCCGGAAATGACGTTAATCACCAATATTTGAGATTTTTTAAAAACAAGGAAGAGGAAAATCTGCGTTTACTTCGTCCGAAAAAGCAAGTTTAATATAAGTAAAATATCTTGACACATGCAGTTTGCGCATAAATAACAACAGTCTAGATTGGCGATACATGGACGATGATCACGCTCTAATCCACAGAAAACGTCCCGCCGACAAGGATCGAACCTGTGACCTTCTGAATACCATATAGATGGTCTAACCATTGACCTACCGATACTCAGAAGGATGGACTCCAAGTTCTTCCACATTCACTACAGCAGTGTATATATTAACAGTCTAGATTATCGACGAATGACCTTTTGTAAACGGCCGCAAGAACTAGACGTTCTAGTGATCTTGGTGGTAACATTTGACGTCACGTTCTGTAGTAAATGGTCAATATAATTCAAAACGATAATGCTTTCTTACATTGCGAAAATAAAAAACCCAAATTACTCTACAACACAAATCCCGAAAGAACTTTATTCTCTGTATATATAAATAAAACACAAGCAGAGATACACACTCCACTTAATAATATTGTCTAGGTGTCTAAGCGCCACAGCCTGTTGAAAAATCTAAAGAATTTCCGCTGCTGTTTTGCTGTACGACGTTCTCATTATACCTTGGCTACATTATCATTATCATTAATAATTCTGTATTCAGCGAAAAAATATTAGCCTAAATTAAAATGTTAAACAACCAAGTACAGCGCATATGTTTTACATTCCCTTCAAAATCATTTTCAGGGCGAATAATTTCAACAAAACCGAAGAAATGAAAACTTACTTTGCATGTGTACCTGGATGACGTCATTTCCGGAAACTAATAGTACCAGACATTTTTCTCCCGACCATACTTTCCCAAAACCTCAAAATCACCAACTTTAATGGTTATGCCTGGTTCACACGAGAGCATAATCATAATCATAAAGACAAGACAAAAGACAAAACAAAGGAATGAAGTCAAGCCTGCGACATAAAGATGGACATAATCATAAGAAGTATAAGCCAAGCATAAGAAGCATCATGCAAGAGAAAAACAAAAGAGGAAACAAAGAAAAATTCTCGTTGTTTTGTCTTCGTACGTCCCAGAGGAAAACTCATGCTTTGTTTTCGTTGCTTATGCTTATTCGTTCGTGTGATTACCAAAACGCATCGGGTCTGGGACAGATTAGATCTGAGAACGAGATTGAGAGATCACCATATTTGGAAATTTCGGTTAAAACAAAATGGCAGAGAAGAGAACGGTCGAGGTTCTTGACGCAGACAGTGGCATATGCATTACTAGTTATCACATTTATGAACTGTAAAGCAATACTAGTTATCACATTTATGAACTGTAAAGCAATACTAGTTATCACATTTATGAACTGTAAAGCAATACTAGTTATCACATTTATGAACTGTAAAGCAATACTAGTTATCACATTTATGAACTGTAAAGCATTACTAGTTATCACATTTATGAACTGTAAAGCAATACTAGTTATCACATTTATGAACTGTAAAGCAATACTAGTTATCACATTTATGAACTGTAAAGCAATACAAGTTATCACATTTATGAACTGTAAAGCATTACTAGTTATCACATTTATGAACTGTAAAGCAATACTAGTTATCACATTTATGAACTGTAAAGCAATACTAGTTATCACATTTATGAACTGTAAAGCATTACTAGTTATCACATTTATGAACTGTAAAGCAATACTAGTTATCACATTTATGAACTGTAAAGCAATACTAGTTATCACATTTATGAACTGTAAAGCAATACTAGTTATCACATTTATGAACTGTAAAGCATTACTAGTTATCAGTACTTAAAGTGCCACTAAACTCAAAATTTTATTGTCTGATTTGGAAGAACTTTTAAAAATGATAAAGTAACTTCTTTTAAAGATTTTCGTTTCTTCGCTTTCTTTTTGAGATATATCAGTTTGTTTGATATGAAAAATGTCCGGAACGTACGTCACACATCCATAATGAGTTATCAGAGAATGTTATATATCTTTGCGTTCATCAAATAAAAACACTAAAGTGTGAATAACACTAAAGTGTGAATAACACTAAAGTGTGAATAACACGTGTGCATGTTTCTCCCACAACAACAAACCTCACGGTTTTAAAGGATTTCGTTCGAGAATGAAGAGATACACACATCTCTCCAATAAGTCATTATGCATACATTCCGGACATTTTTCGTGTCAAACAAACTGATATATCTCAAAAAGAAAGCGAAGAAACGAAAATCTTCAAAATAAGTTACTTTATCATTTTAAAAGTTTTTCCAAATCAGACAATAAAATATTTTTTTTAGTGGCACGTTTTCTGCAATCTGATTGGTTGCTGAGCGGTCTACAAACCCGTAAAGACCGATCATTACAAAACAACTGAAAAGTTTATAAAAATTGTGAAAAAATAGAGGAAATGTGAGAAATTTAAAAGAGCAAATATAAAAACCACATTAACCTCGTTTGGTCGGACTTTACGGTAAAATAATCCTGCCCTTAGTCTTTTTGCACAGAAAGTGTAATAATCAACCGCGGGCAGGATTATTTTGCCGTAAAGATCTCCCTGGAAGGATCTGCAGCTGCGAAAATTGTGAAGGCAATATGTTATTTTAAGCTTTCACGATTAGAACCACCGAGGTCTGGAAATTAGTGATGTCACTTTAACTGTAAAAACTGATTGGTTGAAACAACCAATTTGGTAGGTTATCTCAGACTCAATTTGAATTTAACCAATTTGAAAAAATTTGGGCAAAATGACCTTAGTTTGGTTGTTTCAACCAATAAATTTGGCTGTTTCAACCCATAAAATATGGTCAATTGATGAGTCTAGACAACCAAAGGAATTGGTTGTTTTAACCAATCTGTTTTTACAGTATAGTGATCCCTATTATAAGCCCTGGGCTTATAAAACTTCGTAAGGGTTTTGAGCGGGTTTATAACCGTGGGCTTATAAACGGTGGCTTATAACAGGCAAATTACTTTGGTACTTTATCACTCAAGTTTTCGCTTAATAGTCAATTAAGAAAAGTGCAAGAACAGTAACTAGAAGTTATGACAATGGGCACAATTATGTCCCATGTGTCTATAGCAAAACTTGCTACACAGTTCACATTAATTAGCTTGTAAGTTAGATGTAGATTAGTTAGGAACATTTAGAACTTTTAACACACGGCCCCATGAAAAGCAACCTTTTAATTTTATCTTTTTAACTACAGGTAGGCCTATGTAACTATTTTAACTATATGGTTGGTGGGTTACCGTGTAAAAATAAGATTAAATAAAATAAATAAAAATACGTAGCTGCCTCGAAATGATTTAATCATTTCATCTACTTGATCTGTTCAAACTTTGTATCTATATTTAAAAGTTTTGTTTTAACATAGTTGCGCTGATGTTTACTTTTATTCTCTGATTTTTTGTTATTTTTATTATGAAAGGTGCTGATGGGAAGGTGCAGGCTTATATCCATGAGGCTTAATGTAACCGCGGGGGCTTATAAGCGGGACTCTACGGTATTACAAGTCTATGAGAAAGCGAGGTTTTTTTAACTGATATTAATGCAAAATAAAAAATAGAGTTCAAGAAAGGATCTGCTGCTAACAAAAATCGTTAAGGAAATATTTTATTCAAAAACAATTATTATCAGCTTTAACGGCCGGTGACAAGTTGACAATATATATATTTACAGTTGACAATATATATTCACCGACAAAGCGGTGTAGCGGGAGATAACAACCCTGAGGCTGGGAAATTAATACTATATATTATTATTACGCTATATATGTTGTCAGATTAAGATTTACATCATTTATTTATTTAACTTTGGTTGCCAAAAACGCAATGATAAGTTATTGTAAAGACAACATAGGAACACCAACACAGCGTGCCGTATCAAAGTCAATTACACCAGTGGGATCTATTATAGATAAGACTTTTTTTTTTGGTATCGTGAGCGGGCGGAATCCTAGCCTTTCCTGCAACCTGATTGGCTGCAGCAGCGGGCGGAATTTTACGATACTTTGACCACGGTCAGGGAATCCTAAATGCTAAAAATTTTTATCTTGATTTTTGCTTCATTATTAACTGGAAAATGGAAAACTAACACAGAATTTGATTCAACTAAGCTGGAAATAACTATATTATACAAAAACTAAAGTATTTTGGTTGTTTTTCTTTCCTTATCCAAATAATGCAGTTTTACCGAACTAAAGTAACTCAAGTCTTTTACCTTGTATAATAAAAAAATAACGGCCTCGGGCCGTTTTTGAGACCTTGGGCAAATATCCGGACCTCCCAGCCGGTAAATATATATAAGTTATTGACCGAGTGTGCGGTCCGGATAGGATATTTATTGATGGAGTTCTTTGATCGCTTGTATGGACCGAGCCGAAATCCTTCTATCCGGACCGAACAAGCTCGGCAATAGTTATTTGTCATATGGCTTAATGGCTAAACCTAGTAATACAACATTTTTAAAATAGACCGCCTGGCCATATATAATGTGGTTAAAAATATGTTTATATATATATATAATAAATATGGTATAAATGATAAATTGCGAGAGTCCAAAAAAATATAGAAAAGAGTATCGCCTCAGAAGCTAAATGCAGCAATGCTGGAGAACTCCTATTAAGCTTCGTCTTACGTTTTGAACTTCTGGCGTCGTCACAGTGGGATAGAATGAGTCTTTTAAATAGCGTAACTCCTATATCTGTCGCGTCTCTATGGGATGAGCGTTCCTAACCTTACAAACAGCTCGTGTAAAAAAACGATGGAAGAATTAATATTTGTCGCGAATATGTGTTAAACCTTTTCCTCGTCAAATAAATATGTAAAGAGGTTTACTTAGACACCTTTTGCTAAGTATCGCTGACACCTTAATTTCCCTAAGTGCATGAAATGGAGGAGTGGACTCCCTGCAGGCAATGTTATCGTGGTCAGTAATTCACGCTCAATCTCGATTTTAAGCCGTTGTACCATGCACATTAGGAACCGACAAACACGACGTTAACAAGGCCGCCGCAGTCTTTCGCGATTTCGTCGCAATTGCACAATCGCATGCATGAGATTTTTCCGTACTCGCTCCATGGTCGTTCAAAGGGGAACTGTACCCAAAAATTCGAGAATGGTGGCGTCCAGAAGCATAAAATACGAGAATGAAAACGTTATTTCTCGAGTACAAGAGCATATATCGTAAACTATTAATGTTCAGATATCGTAAAACTATCTAAACATTATACTCAAAGGCTTTTTATTTCAAACTAATTTATTTTTGGGTATACAGTTCCCCTTTAAAGCCGCACACACGGCGATGCAGTAGTCAATTCACGTTCTGTGGCTGCTTAAATTATTATTGTAATGCGTCGTTTAAGGAGGTGTACATGCTCTCGCAATCGGACTACTTGGTCAAGCGTTGGTTAATGAGAAGGGAAGCGATTGGGGTTGTCCAAAACCTGCGATCCGAATTACTTCTTGAGGACCAAAAGAGTTTCAGGCGTTTCCTGCAAATGACTTCAGACACTTTTACAACTCTCTACTTCTTCTTTTAATTCGCGGAGTCCACACTAGCCGCCATGTTTGATTTATTGTGTGATTTATGGCAGGTCTGTCATTGGTTGTTTCGATTATCGCATTACATTAGAGACGCAACACCTTTACGACAAAGTGGAAATGCATGCAATTGAATGCGATCAAATCAAACTTGTTTGATCAGAATAATATATAATAAAAATTGCATGAGATGTTGCCGCACACGGTGCGACTAAAATCGCACATAGAGGTGTTTACATACAGTACAATTAAAAACACCGAGTGACATAATCTATTCATTATGTTTATTAACATAACATAACATAATGTATTTATATATTCATTAAAATCAGGTATGTCTTCTTACAAGAAAGGGAGAACACGACTAATTTATACAAAGGATTGTTCAGACATTGAGGAAAATAAACACTGATTTCTAAAATTAAGATGCTAAAATGAATCAGTTGTCGAAGGTTTACCCGTAATTTAGAACACTACGGCTCCATTACAGTAACTATGAAGCCGGGATTAGCGCGTGGCGGCCATATTGGAGTGACCATCATAGTTACTGTTATGGTGGGCGTAGTTTAAGGAGCTTCAGAGACATATATGTGCAGACGAAAGTTCGAGTTGCCATATATGTCCATAGATCTAGAAGTAATTTTATGAAGGTTGTCAAAGAAAGAGAATTGAATAAAGAAAACTCATCACTGTTTAAAGAAGCACAGAAGGGAATGTATAATCTCGGATTAAGGATAAACTTTGATGAAAATACGATCTCATTAGAAGATTCAATATTAGAAGGAAGCTGGAAAAGTGTTTGGAGGTCAGTGAAATCCAGATATAAAGATGCGAGAGAGAAGAAGTGGATGGAGGAATATGATCAAAGGGATTTCAAAGTATGGTGTGGTGCAACCAGGATGAGCAGGCATACCAATGGTTGAAGAGAAATAACATGCCAACCACAGTAGCAAACATCATATCGATGTGTGAGCAGATGGTGGAAACCAGAATGAGGATTCAGATGACTGGAAGAATGGTGGAGACCACATTATGTAGATTGTGTAACCAGTTCGAAGAATCCTTACAGCACTGGTTATCTGGACGCCCCAAAATAGTTGCAACAGAGACGACAACTAGGCATGACCGAGCACTACAGGTAGCAGCATTCGAATGGCTGAAGCAAGAAAGGGTGCGCCAATCTAACGACCTGTGGTACCAGGAAAAATGGTGTCGTGGGAGAGTCAGAAACGAGACGATTAAGATGGGATTATGAACTTGCCACTGTGAAATCGACTCATCGTCGTCGGTCTGACTTGGTTTTAGAGTACTTGGATGAAAACAAAATGATAATCTGTGACATGGCAAGCCCTCAAGAGCAGAATGTGGAATTAAAAGAAGAGGAAAAAAAGAATAACTACAGACCCCTTATGTATGAGTTGCGGATTCAAAACGAAGGATGGCACATTGAGTTTGTTCCACTGGTCATTGGATGTTTTGGGAAGGTGCACAACCTAAAGGGTTCATTGTCCAAATTCATAATCAAAGAAAGACTAGAGTGGACGATGGCAGAGATGCAACGTATGATACTGTTTGAAGGAGAATCAACAGTGCGAAAAATAATGAGTGGACTATTGTCGTGAACTTTTGTTGGTGATTAACTGCAGTACGTTTTGGCCGAGAACCACCTGGTCCGGTTAAGTTGAAATAATAATAATAATAATGTAAACTTCATTTTATTGATAATTAATAATTAATTTACAATGATAAACCTCACTTTTACAGGTAGTTTACCAATGTCTACTTGAACTGATTTTATATTATAATAACAGATTAGATGTTCATTAGTTCTGGGTTATTCCATTCTTTGTCGTGTTTTACAGAAAACATAGTACGTGCTCCTTATACATATGTTCATTATTTTCTTTAAAATATACTTCCTACAGCGTGCGTCATATTCAAGCTCTTAATAATAATAATAATAATAATAATAATAATAATCACTTTAATAATAACTTTATTTGTCGCCTTTAGCATAAGAATTACAACAGCATTAATGTGATAAAATAGCGAAAAAGGTAATCTTAAAACGGTATTAACAAGTATATACTAGCCTTTGGAAGACTGGGACTGCGCGCAGGCTAGTATATACACATTATGGGAAAACCTTTTCAAAACAATTTTACCATCTTAAAAGATCAGAGACAGATAGTTTCTGTCGCCTATAGTAAAACTATATAACGTGGTCCCAACAAGATGGCCGCCACGAGCTACTTCCGGCTTCATTTTCTGAACAATAGTTGCTCAATCCAGTCTTTACTTAGAGATCAGTAGATATAAACAACAAAGGAATTTCGTGACATGTAATTAATGACCACGTTTCTTGAGATCGTATTCCAGACAAATTCAGTAACTATTAAAAAATAATGCTAGCTTCTAGACAATTTTTTTTATATTGCATTATACTTACAATGAAACTTTATATTCCAAAATATAGTTTTTGGTCTCATAGATGCCCTGGTAACCTAATTAAAATTTAATGACTTTGATCAAGATTCTAAAATTGTTCAATTTTACTTCTTCAAAATTTTTCATGACATTTAAAATTTTGATTGTGTCAGACGCAGCGCGGGCTTTTGCATTATTATTAGGAATTTTACTCGGAACCAGCAAAATATGGTCTTCCCTCAGGCAATGTTGGTGAATCTACACGCGGAAAAAAAGTTGAGCATTTTTTGGTTTATCATGGAATAACACAACATTAATGGCGCAATAGGTAATTAACAGTGGATGGTTTACGTTGTCCACATAATTTTATGCAGGATTGTAGTTTGTACTATACTTTGAACGAGCAAATTCATTTTAGTTTTACTTTAATTATAGTTTGAACACGCAAATTATTTTTATTTTTATTGTAGTTTGAACAAGTAAATTATTTTTTAGTTTTAGTTTAATTCTAGTTTTAACAAGCATATTTATTTTAATTAGTTTTAGTTTAATTCTAGTTTGAACAAGCAAATTATTTTTAGTTTTAGTTTAATTATAGTTTAATTAGCAAATTATTTTTAGTTTTAGTTTAATTCTAGTTTGAACAGGCAAATTAATTTTATTTTTGTTTAGTTCTAGTTTGAACAAACACATTTATTTTATTTTAGTTTTTAGTTTAATTCTAGTGTGAACAAGCAAATTCATTTTAGTTTTAATTTAATTCTAGTTTGAACAAGTAAATTATTTCTAATTTTACTTTAATTCTAGTTTGAACAAACAAATTAGTTTTAGTTCATGTTTAGTTCTAGTTTGAACAACGAAATTATTTTTAGTTTTAGTTTAATTATAGTTTAATTAACAAATTATTTTTAGTTTTAGCGTTTAATTCTAGTTTGAACAGGCAAATTATTTTTAGTTTTAGTTTAATTCTAGTTTGAAAAAGCACATTAATTTTATTTTAGTTTTAGTTTAGTTCTAGTTTGAACAAGCACATTTATTTTATTTTAGTTTTTAATTTAATTCTAGTTTGAACAAGCAAATTATTTTTAGTTTTAGTTTAATGCTAGTTTGAACAAGCAAATTCATTTTAGTTCTTGTTTAGTTCTAGTTTGAACAAACACATTTATTTTAGTTTTAGTTTAATTCTAGTTTGAACAAGCAAATTATTTTAGACTTAGTTTTATCCTAGTTTGAACAACAAATTATTTTTAGTTTTAGTTTAATTCTAATTTATAAAATAACCGGAAGTAAATGAGCGAGTAGACGCTATCTGATTGGTTACTGAGCTCAAAAACCGTGCATTATAACTCAATAAAGCATAAGCTGACGTGATTCCTCGCGTAGATTTTGTCGTTTTTGACGATTTTAAGTTGTTTAAATCACAAAAGAAAGTCAAAGAATAGCTGGATACAAGGCTAATCAAGGTACTAACACAACAGAATGTTTTAACTGCAACGTTGAGTGCATTTTCATGGCTAAAATCGCCAACGTGTTTTCATGATAGGCTTCCTAGCAACGCACATAGCAACGTCATTTATAACAGGTAAATCTACATTTTTCATGGCTTTATTGTTAATTTAATGGCCGTTCTTTTATAAAAGAAATAAAAAACTTTGTCTTGTGTGATTATCGAGTTATAATGGCACTCGAGAAGCTAGTAAAACACTCGGCTATCGCCTCGTGTTTTACACGCATCTCTCGTGCCATTATAACTCGATAATCACACGCGACACGTTTTTTATTTCTTAATTAAACAAGCGTATTATTTATAGTTTTAGTTTAATTCTAGTTTGAACAAGCAAATTATCTTTAATTTTAATTTCATTCTTGGTTGAACTAACAAATTATTTTTAGATTTTAATTTTATTCTAGTTTGAACCACCACATTCATTTTAGTTTTAGTTTAATTCTAGTTTGAACAAGCAAATTATTTTTAGTTTTAGTTTAATGCTAGTTTGAACTAACAAATTATTTTTAGATTTTAATTCTATTCTAGTTTGAACAAACAAATTATTTTTAGATTTTAATTTTATTCTAGTTTGAACAAACAAATTATTTTTAGATTTTAATTTTATTCTAGTTTGAACAAACAAATTATTTTTAGATTTTAATTTTATTCTAGTTTGAACTAACAAATTATTTTTAGATTTTAATTTTATTCTAGTTTGAACAAACAAATTATTTTTAGATTTTAATTTTATTCTAGTTTGAACAACAAATTAGTTTTAGTTTAATTCTAATTTAAACAAGCGTATTATTTATAGTTTTAGTTTAATTCTAGTTTGAACAAGCAAATTATCTTTAATTTTAGTTTAATTCTAGTTTGAACAAACAAATTAATTTTAGTTTTAGTTTAATTCTAGTTTGAACAAGCAAATTATTTTTAGTTTTAGTTTAATGCTAGTTTGAACTAACAAATTATTTTTAGGTTTTAATTTTATTCTAGTTTGAACCACCAAATTCATTTTAGTTCTTGTTCAATTCTAGTTTTAACCACCAAATTAATTTTAGTTTTAGTTTAATTCTAGTTTGAACAAGCAAATTATTTTTAATTTTAGTTTAATTCTAGTTTGAACCACAAATTATTTTTAGTTCTTGTTTAGTTCTAGTTTGAACCACCAAATTCATTTTAGTTTTAGTTTAATTTGAACAAGTTAGTAAATGGAAAGATGGTCAAGTGGGTAAAAGGTAAAGCTCGATAATTATTTATTCACTTTGGATGCGTTTCTAAAGTGGAAAGAGCATTGGAGAATTGGCTTTTGTGAACGTTCATGGTTTTATGGCTAACAAACCTTCAGATGATAAGAGACGTTTTGACAAGTTGGACACAAGTTTGAAACGGCATACTTATACCCATTGAGATTTACCTACAATAGATATAGAATGCGTGTTTAGTCAGCTAAAAAGGTTCGCGTTTTGCCCTTATAAATCCACCATTTTGAATTTTCGTAGTCGCGTAACTTTTTGACAGACAAAAGATAGGAGCACACATTGTAAATATTGCCGGCGGCCAGAGAATATAACACATATATATTTATATATTTTTATTGCTGCCACCCACCCTACCCCGTTAGGAAAGATTGGCAAAGATTCGCGTCGACCGAAACTGCCGTAAAGTTCACCGGTGTCTACACCGTATATTCGTATTAAAATTCATTTAGTAAAGACTAAGTTTAGTGTGATACCGAGTAGTTTACGCCGCTGAGAAAAATCGTATATCGACAGACGTAAAAACGTCTTTACACAGAAAGATATGAAAGAAATCCTAACTCGAATCCAAACTCGAATCGTAACTCCAGTCCTAACTCCAGTCCTAACTCGAGTCCTAACTCGAGTCCTAAATCGAATCCTAACTCCTCCTATAGACCTAACATCAAACACGGTCACGTAATTTCCCATGTAGTTGTTTTGACAGACAAGTATAGTCGCGCGTGACTTTCTGTTTTTCTCCTAATTTTTAAGCATTATAAACCGCGTGCTTTAAGATGTTGTTCATGTGATTATACCACGATATATGTTGACATATAGTGTGGTTTCTAACCTGATCTCATTGAGCTGAGCCGATGTTATGTAGTTCTCTTTATCTCTTAATAAAACAACAAAATATTCCCAGTTTCACGAATCAAAATATTACATGTCACTAATTGTCAGTGTCACAAATTGTTGTGGTCGTCTGTGATCCAGATGAAAGATGAATGATTATGTGGTTTTCTTAATAAAACAACAAAATATTCCCAGTTTCACGAATCAAAATATTACATGTCACTAATTGTCAGTGTCACTAATTGTTGTGGTCGTCTGTGATCCAGATGAAAGATGAATGATTACGAGCCGATATTATGTGGTTCTCTTTATCTCTTAATAAAACAACAAAATATTCCCAGTTTCACGAATCAAAATATTACATGTCACGAATTGTCAGTGTCACTAATTGTTGTGGTCGTCTGTGATCCAGATGAAAGATGAGCAGATTACGAGCCGATATTATGTGGTTCTCTTTATCTCTTAATAAAACAACAAAATATTCCCAGTTTCACGATTCAAAATATTACATGTCACGAATTGTCAGTGTCACTAATTGTTGTGGTCGTCTGTGATCCAGATGAAATATGAATGATTATGAGCCGATATTATGTGGTTCTCTTTATCTCTTAATAAAACAACAAAATATTCCCAGTTTCAAGAATCAAAATATTAGTTACATGTCACTAATTGTCAGTAATTAAGAGGCATTTTCACTTAAGACTCAGCTCAACACAGACATGCACTTGAATCGTTTTAGGTCGTGTTTATATGGAGGCGAGCCAGCCTTCTTAATAGAGCTAGCCCTCTTTGCCGAGACTCTCAGTCAAATCCTTTGTAAAATTTGTTTCATTTATAAGATAGGGGGGCAGCCGTCCTTGTCGAGATCTCGTTATCGACTACCCGATATCTCGCCTAGGAGGGCTGAAATTTGTTTTCGTTTATACGATGGGGGAGTAGCCCTCCTGGGCGAGATCTCGCTATTGATTATACCCGAGATCTCGCCTAGGAGGGCTGGAAACATTCCATGTAAACGCACGCAAGAGGGCTGGAAAAACTATAGACTTCCTTAAAACAAATAAAACAACTGGGTGGATGCTTCTGTTCATCTCATTAATATATTTTCCAAAGTATTAAAAAATAATGTTAGTGTTTCGATACTATTTCAGAATCATCCTCAGGGTATAACATAACTAAATCAATTGACAATCTACACTACTGAGTCGACCAAAAATGACCATATAAGCGTTAAGTTGTCACGAAAATATTCCGTGCACTTAAAGGACATTGGCAACATAAATCACAATTTCAAATTTTTTACTTTGTGATTAACAAACAGGCTTACGAAGGTAATCCATGTAAACAAAACTACTTCACTTTGTCTTTGGTTAGAGCGTCTCACCGCGGCAATCAGGTTACAGGTTCTACTCCAAGCTCTCACACATTCACTACAGCAGTGTATATATTAACCGACAATATAACTGGGGTAACAGAGCTAGCTATAGAAACGAATTTCAAATCACATTTAGTCCTTGTTCGGTATATTCATTTATTCAAGCGTTTGGTCAAAAGTTCGAAAGTCGATGAAAGAACCTATATCTTACACTATTAAAATTTGAAGATTGGGTAATTCGGGGGAGAGACAATAGACACAGCCACTACGTCATAAACATATCAAGGTTATTTTCCCAGGATTCAGAAACTTTACAAGAACAAAAATCCTACCCATAACCCAAATAAAAACTCTAGTCCTAACCCCGAAATAAAGAAATACTAACCCAACTCCTAAACCTTATCATTCAATGCAACGATATTCTGTGTCTGCTACCCGAGGAAGCAACCGTATAATTCGGCTAAAGTTTCATATCAACGTTTTAATAATTACCAAACTTGGGCATTTTAAATTTCCGTCATTAGGGACCGGTCATTATTTATGACCGGAGTGGGGGTCGAATCTCTGAAGGGTTGGGTAGCAAAATGTTCATGACTATATTTACATAAAAAATTAACAGCTCATCATTTAAAATTGGAATCTCATCATTAGTTCTCCTTAATTAGTCATCATTGACATTGCACATTAGCTTTTGTTATTGTATTGCTCTCCTTGTTTTCCTTGGATTCCTGCTCTGTATAGCGAGATAATAATCTGAATGTTACAGTAGGATCTGTCTGTATATCTATTTGGGTTAATTTGTTATTAAAACTTGTATCGACGATATGCTGGGAATTTTAATTATCTAACTTTATTCTTCTTGGGTTGGGTAAAATATTTTCTTTACCCATAAATGGTTAGGACGGTTAAATTTCTGATCTTAATTTGGTTGGGTAAAAATTTTTTCAGCACCAAATCTATTTCTCTTCGCCCCTTAATAGAATATTAATAGAGTATTGACAAAAGTTGTCTCTAGAAATTGTCATTTGGCGTATCGTAGATTTGACTCATCTAATCAAACCGGTAACTAACCTAATTTGAAAATCGTTGTTGCATACATTAAGAGGTTGGCAAACGGTAGACGATCTACTTGATAAACAGAATCTTTATTTTAATATTTTCGTTCTATGCAACTCACTGTAAAATGGAACGGTGATCGCTAAAATGTATATTTTAGGTTTCCTCGGAAAGACTGAAAACTATAGTAATGGTTCCATTAGGGTTAATATTTATAGGGTATATATAACAAGTAATATTTGGCATACTGCGACAGCTACGGAGGCAGTTGACGAGAGCCTATAGTCACGAGTTATGTAGTGGTGGTAATGCCGCGGGATAAGATTCTCATGGGTATATTACAAGTAATATTTGGCATTTCACTCGATCAAACTACATGTTCTAAGGATTTATGGTGAAGGAAAATTTCGAGTGTTGAAATATATACATTTTAAGACCAAATCGGGACCAGTTGCGAAAAATGCAACATCAAGGCCTTCCGGCTGGAATTGAACTGCTAGTGCAGTGGCCGAGAGCCTAGTCACAAGTGGTGTAATGCCGGGATACGATTCTGGGTATATTACAAGTAATATACCTGGGTTCGATTCCAGCCGGAAGGCCTTGAAGTTGCATTTTTTCGCAACTGTTCCCGGTCTGGTCTTAAAATGTATATATTCCAACACTCGAAATTTTCGTTTGAGTATAAGGATTTGATTTTGGGTTAGGGTTATATTTCAAACTTTTATACTCACCTAGCCTGCGTGCAGACTCTACAATCCAAATCTGGTTTGTAGTGTCTGCGCGCAGGCTAAACCTCACCCTAATATTAACCCTCATACTAACCTTCCTACTAACCCCTCGAACAACTAGTTTTCAGTTTTTTCCGCGGAAACCTCATTTTAAAGTATACTTTCTAGTGATAAACCAAAATGGAACGGCATTTTCTGAGCCGGATCATATGTAAATTAAACCTCAATCGGCAGCCATTTTATCGTAAATTTCTAGTACGATGCTCTTTTTCGTCTTTGCGCTTTGGGAGGTCCATAGTCCTAAGAAGATAAGATTATAGGTGTGCCAAAACGGACTAGAACCACAATATAATCACGGTAATCCTATATTGCTATAATCACGATAGGATAATCCTATTAGAAAAACACTACTGAGTCAACTGAAAAACTGTTAACTCGAGCGGGGATTTGAAATCGCATCGCTGCATAATACACCTTGTAACCGGACCGCTCATAGTACTTGTTGCATGGGACTTAGAGTGTTCGACCACATGCAATGATCCTATTGTTGTTATATGAGGAGACACTTCGACTGACTTTAGTTCCGGGATGTCGTATCTAGTTTTCAAAGTATTACCAATGTTGAATGTTATGTATAGCGGGCCAATGAACGAAGATGAACTTGTGTTATATATATATATATATATATATACATATACACTGCTGTAGTGAATGTGGGAGTAGACAGACGATACATGGACGATCGTCAAGCTCATATCCTCAGAAAAATGATTCTGAGTCGCGGACAGGAATCGAACCTGTAACCTTCTGATTGCCGGTGAGACGCTCTAATCATTGAGCCACCGAGACTCATGCAGATGGAGAGCGAAGGTTACAATGATGTACTGGTTCGATTGATATATGTACTGCCTATGCGGCAGTCACTATATATATCGGTAATGTTTGGATGTGTTAATATATACACTGATGTAGTGAATGTGGGAGAGCTTAGAGTAGACAGACGATACATGGACGATCGTCAAGCTCATATCCTCAGAAAAATTACTCAGAGTCCCGGACAGGAATCGAATCACTACAGCAGTGTATATATTAACACATCCAAACATTACCGATATATAGTGACTGCCGCATAGGCAGTACAAATATCAATCGAACCAGTACATCATTGTAAGCTTCGCTCTCCATCTGAGTCTCGGTGGCTCAATGGTTAGAGCGTCTCACCGGCAATCAGAAGGTTACAGGTTCGATTTGTCCGGGACTCAGAATCATTTGTCTGAGGATATGAGCTTGACGATCGTCCATGTATCGTCTTACATTGCTATAGTCAATGTGGGAGCTTGGAGCTTGAGTTGGAGTCCATGTATATCGTCAGACTCCAAGCTCAGACGACTAATCACAGCAATGTATAGATGATACATTGATGATCATTAAGCTCAAATCCTCAGAAATGTGCGAGAGCTTGGAGTGACAAATGATACATGGACTATCGCCAAATTCAAGCATTACTGATAATTACTGATCTATAATGACTGCCGCATAGGCAGTATACATACCAGGATTATAGCTAGAAAAAGTGGACGTCCAAAATCTTGAGTAAAAGGAAATTATTCTCAATATATATATATTCTCAATTTATTCTCAATTTATTCTCAATATATATATATTCTCAACAAATTCTAAAATTATTCTCAATATATATATATATATATATATATATATATATATATATATATATATATATATATATATATATATATATATATATATATATATATATATATATATATATAATATATATATATATATATATATATATATATATATATATATATATATATATATATATATATATCTTTCATATAATGGCGGCCAGTCTAAATATTCTTTTATATGTTTGCAAATTAGCCTTTCCGGCCTCGTTACAAAGCAAATATTCTTTGGAATTACAGACACACGAACGAGGTCAGAAAGGATATTTAACTTGGGTGCCATTATGAAAGAGGTCTATGAAAAGAAATAGCTTATCATATATATTTGACAGCTATATTTACCTTAACGTATATGCGCATATCAATAAATCAATAAATTATAAAATTTTCAAGTGGAGTGCAGACTCAAACTTTCCGGAGTCGTGTAAAAAACACTCGTTCTTCTCAGCATTTGATACCTATACAAATAAAATTGGAAGCCCACTTTCAAAATCCTGCCTATAAGCCTGACTGTAACCTGCGCTCTTCATCTGAGTCTCGGTAGCTCAATGGTTAGAGCGTCTTACCAGCAATCAGAATGTTACAATACAGGTAATTCGATTCCTGTCGGGAATAATTTTTCTGATGTTCGTCGACGAAGATGAACTTGTAAATAACATGAGGCTTTTATTGTCGAAGATTTATGTCGCGGAAGATTTATGATGGGAGTATTATTACATCGTTTAGAAAAAGATTAACAACCATAAGAGTAGTGCTAATAGATATGGTAAGGACAAATAGGAATAGCGGAAGAACATTTGTATGCACATTTTTACCAAACAGATCACCGGGGACGATATGCTATAGTTAAAGGTAATTAAAAACGCATGTGAATGAACCAACTACGAGAGAGGGTTTTTGGGCGTATACATTGAATTGAAAGAGAGACAAAAAGCAAGAAAACATCTAACCAGTCCAGATAAATTTAATACGTTTCGAACATTTTTTCGATATTCTTTTTTAATTTATCTGGACTTTTTAGAAGTATTCTTGCTCTTTGTCTCTCTTTCAATTAAAATGTAGTAATATTACAAGAGCATAAACTGTATCCATGTTTGTGGATCCTTCTACTAAGAGTACCATCATTTTGGTGTGCTTGTTCTTTTTAAAATTCAACATATATATATTATATATATATATATATATATATATATATATATATATATATATATATATATATATATATATATATATACGGAAAATAAGGATATACGGAAAGGATATACGTTATAGCTGTGAGTTCCTGTGATTTAAACGACGCGTTGCTCCCAAATTACGCACACCTATTAGGCCAACTTTTAAAATTGACAAATGAGATTATATAATTGTGGTCTGCATGTGTGACTATGACACCGTACTGATCAGCATAATCTGTTGTCATATCCAATGACTCTAATCCACCAACATAGCAAATAAAATAAAATAAAATAAAGTCATTATCATTAATTTGAGATGCTTTGCGCGGCCGGATAGGAGAAAATGGCGAGCCGGACGCGGGGGCCGCAGGTTCGTTGACAAGCCTGCTTTAAATCAGGCCGGAATCTGTGTGTTCAGCTTTGTTGTTATAGCATTTTGGAGGCATATATAGTTTAATAACGGTCGGACATAGGACAATTTCCGACCAAATTACAGTTTATCCCACCAAATGGTCGGCCAATTTGTCCGTCAATTAAATACCGATTTTGATCTCGAGCTTTTCATGCAACACCTCGCTTGTTTGATCATATACGGCTCCCTTTTACCATTTTCTCACTGTTTAAACTGATTATCAGATTACAATCACGTTTGTCACTATGACTTGTGTATGACTTGGAACTATATTATATATACATTTGTATACCCAAACCCTAACCCTAACCCCCCTAATATTTCTGACAAAAGAGCTATAAGCTACCCTATATTTTAGGGCTAAAAATGTGCTTGTGTGAAAATGAAAGTTAACCATTTGGAAAAGTTAAGTAAATCAAGCTTATTGCAATACAAGAATTGCAATCACAAATCTTGCAAGTTGCAACGCCAACAGATTTTCAGCTCTCACCAGGATTCATCTCATCATTGCAAGACATTTTACCGAAGTAACTGTCGACGAAAAGCAGTCGTTTAAGTTTTGGAGTCGTTTAAATTTTATTAAATATGAGTATTATGATTGTTTTTTTATTTCACTTTCATATACACAAAGAATAATGCATTGTAGATTGCACGTATGCATGTATGTAAAAAATATAAGTAATGTTAAGTAGTAATTATTCGCTTAGTGTAAATATTGGCTTTGGCCATGGTTCTGTTTTGAAATTTATTACCTATCTTATGACATTTTATCCTAATAGAAGCCCAAAGGACGGGAATGCCACTTACATGTGTCTTTATTTAAATCTCTGAAATTTTGGCGCGAGGTCAGAAATTTTTTATTTATTTATTTATTTTATTTACAGTTATTTAAGGAGCAGTGTTTAATCGGGTGATAAAACAGACCAGATAAAATACTGCTGCGGTTGTTTTGAACGGCTTCAAAAACGACTGCATCTAAATAAGCATGTTTACCAACTATATTTCATTGATTCAAGTAATTTTCGCCGAAGGAAATAGAAGGAAAAGTTTATGTAAATCAGATCGAATCTTTATCACATATGAAGACACGATACGGTCATGATTTTCCTTTGTGTTTTCTCATGAATTATTAATGAAGTGTTAATATATACACTGCTGTAGTGAATGTGGGAGAGCTTGGAGTAGACAAACGATACACATCCAAACATTACTGATATATAGTGACTGCCGCAATGCCATATATTATCAATCGAACCAGTACATCATTGTAACCTTCGCTTTCCATCTGAGTCTCGGTGGCTCAATGGTTAGAGCGGTCTCATCGGCAATCAGAAGGTTACAGGTTCGATTCCTGTACGGGACTCAGAATCATTTTTCTGAGGATACGAGCTTAACGATCGTCCACAGTGTATATCGTCTGAGTTTTTGAAAGTTATGTAATAGTATCCAAGTAGGCATAAAAAGTTAAAATGAGAGTTGATTTGGGCCGTGTACACTACATGTAAGTTAAAAATACATATTAAAAACTAACAACATAAAAAGTTACTACAAGAAATATTAAAAAGAGGAAATGAATTATCTAAGTACTATTAACAACATGATCAGAGCGGCCGTGTTGTGTCGGATATACAAGCTCGAGCCAAAGGCGAGATCGATTGTATATATCCGATACAACATGCACGCGAATGTTCTAAATATAGCTTAGGATATACTCGTACATCTAAACGTTCATGTTTATCGATAATCTTGAAGATTCAAGTCATTTTAGCCAAGTAAATCGAAGCAAACGTTTATGTAAATCAGCAGAATTTTGTCATATCAGATATACAATCACCGTCATCCCACTGATTTCCATTGGCATTGTCTTTTCTTTTCTAAGTATTTCGAGTTTACTATAGTTTTAAAAATATCATTCCAGATTCCAGATGCATTTGTATTTGGTTTGGGAAGAGAAAGAACGCGTTTCTTACTCCTTGAGTTATAACAAGGCTGTTGGAAATCGAAAATAAAACAGCATGAGGTAATTGTTAGTTTTCCATTGCAATACTTTTTCATTAAAGAGAGCATCCGTTCTTCTCGTCTGGATTGTAGCGTTTCCCAACCCAGTTTTTCTCTAACACTACTTGATGGCGTGTCATATCAATCACCTGAGATGATACGTGGACTGCTTTATTTTGACGTTTTTCTAATTTATTTAGTGAATTTTTCGAGCAATTGCCCCCTGACACTAAAGCACAATATTATAGTCTATATAGAGTAGTATATAGAGTATTATAATCTATTTCCACAGCTCATAATATTTTATCCGCCGGCAACACAACGTTTTCCGCCGTGACGAGCTGCTTCTGTATGTCACGCCATACCAAGAAACTCACGAATATCTAGCGTGTCCTACTTATGACGTCACGCAACAACAGATTCACTCCAAGCTAAAATTCGCATGGAGACCACACAAGTCGTACACTTCGAATGACTATGTCTATAAAATGACTTGAAGTTGTCGTATTAAAGGTCTGGGGTTTTTCTCGCGACAAGTAGTTCACAATGAATATTTAAATTCGATTATAAAAAAATCCAATAATTTCATTACATAAACACTTTAAACACCAAACACGATATTAATACTGATATAGATTATATACATGAAGTGAACAGTTGAATGTCAAAATATTTTAGGATTTGACCTTTGCGTGCATGATGTGTTATAAAGATTTGTTTTTCCGAAATGCTATCATTAGTACGTCAACCCCATCGTCATTCCGGATTACAATATTCTGCTGCCAGAGAAATTTGACCTAATTCAAACGTAGATAATATACTTGAACGCTATATATATACCAGAGATTTTATGAACTTTTCACCCAAATCCTCAACCAGTCTATCACACAGAAAGCAGAAAATAAAGCTAAATTCCTGCGTTGACGTCACATCATTAGTATTTCAGAAAAACGAATCTTTCTAGAACATCAACGCAAAGCTCAAATCATAAAATATTTTGGTATTCAATTTTGACATTCATTACTTCACTGTAGAATCTATTTGGATTTGGAGTTATACCGGTACTTAACCGTGTCCGCGAAAAGCATCGAGCGCTTCCAGGGTAACGCGAGTGCAGTCAACCGTCGTGCATTGCGCGTTTGTGTTTATCTTTTCGTACAATAACAAAGTATTTTGAAGTGCTTTGTTGCCAACTTGACGTTGTAAATACTTCGGAAATTCGCCGAGTCTTCTCAGAAAACCCTATAGAGGCTTTCTCATTCATCTACAATCCAAATACGTCCAGTTAGAACCAGATTTTTTTGTTTGAACCCGTCACTTGGTCTTTCATGCTTCGTGTCAGTCAAGGCTGACATAATTCGAAACGAAAGTCAAGAAAACGTTGAGTTTTGTGAAAAATGCAGAAATAATTACTTTCTAATTGTTTTCTCTCAATTAAGAGACAAAATGAATAATTTATATCAAGGATTGACAAGATATTTACGGATGAGTCCACCAAGTGAATTTCGTGCTTCAAAAAATGGCCGACCGAGCGTGCAATGCGTCACGGTTGACTGCACTCACTCTTTAAGTAAAATATACTTCCCATCGTTTGATCATGATAAAAATAGCTTTCAACTGTAAATAAAAAAGGCTTTATAAAAATATCCCGATTAAGCATCAGTTGCGCAATATATAAAATAATTGGTTCACTGCTTGCGGGAGGGAAGAAAAAAAAAGGAAAGGAATCATTTCCCATAAAAGTCACGATATATAAAAAAGTCGTGATATTTAGTACAAGAAAACTAAAAGTCACACTGTTTGCTGTTTTGAGCAGCATATAAAATAATTAAAATAACCTCGGTAACTATGTTGGTTATTCAACCGTGCAGTACCTTGCGTGGTTGAGGTATGGCTAATCTATACTTACTAGTTATTTTGATATTCTAGGTGATTTAAAAAAAAAATAAGTGGATAACGTGATGTTTAAGGTAGTTTAAGAGAAATTGAGTTGCTGATTTATTTATTTAACGCGATATAAGTAATCTGCGAGTGTCTATCTATAGATCTATTTCATGTGGCGTCAAAACAGTCAACACGAAAGCAACAACAAAGTGCCGACGCTCAACTTATATCATCGAGTAATTATCACACGATTTCGTTTCCGACGCCTTTTAAAAAGTATCAATTTCACGGCACGTTCACACGAAAACCGTGACGAAAACGACCTCAATTGACGGCGAAAACGTTTGCAATACTGCAATACTGAAAACGATATCTCACGATAACCGTTTTCTCTATTGAAAACGTTTAACTTTTCAACTGTGTCGTTTTGCCTTTTGGACTCGTGTGAACAGGTCAAAACCTTGGCAAACGCTAAAAATTCAAGAAAGCGATTAAAAGTTCAAATAATATTATTGTACTCTGAGAGTTTGATTTTTTAATTGGTATCCTTGATTGTTAACACGGCATCGTTAAAAACCAATAAGTGTTTAGTGATTCAATAAATATGTTTAACTTCCAAAGAAGCGATGGACTTGGTGTCGACCATGCCAAACAAAAATACGAATCGAGTGCAAAACTGCTTTACTTTAATAAAATGAGCATAAGACATTTTATGCCGGGATTGCGTGACAAGCTAAGACCTCATTTGTCTGGAAAACAAATAATAATAACTATGCTATATAATGACCGCCATAAGATGACATAATTAGATGACTGTAATTTCTGTTGAAACAAAAGTGGGGAAAATTTGCATATAATGCCAACGTTTTCCTAATATAAGATTTATTTCGATATCGCTTTATAGAAGGGTCAGAAATCATCCATTTTTAGTAAGCTTTAGCCTTTAGTTAGAAGTTGTGAATCCTATATAAGGATTCTGTATGCGTCGATATTGTTTTATGTCGATTTACTGTACTGCCTGTTAAAAGCTTACTACATTCGTAGTAAGTTTTGCGGAGTTAAGATAATAAAAGTTATGGTATAATTGCGATCGGCTTATTTGTTAAACCTTTAATAAATATGATGTTCAATTTTATTGATCTTGTATAGGATATATTCTATTGATCCTGTTTATATTTTGCGGAAAATTCTTAGGTTAGCATGTTTTTCCGCAAACAAAGGCATTTGTATATGCCTTGTCGCATTTTTATCGTGTTTTTTTCGTATTTTGTGGTAAATTAGCTAGTTTAGAAAATTCCTAGATGGTTTGGAACGCGTTCTATGCACCGCATATGACTAGAGCGTCAAAACAACAAAATTGAAAACGATATATTTAACTAATTAACGACATCGTGTGCACTTAGCCTAAAAAGAGTCCCATTAATTAAACTTGCTGAGCTTAATCTCAATTATTCCCTTGGCCTTGGCAACTTCACATGATCTCACCTCAAAGGTATAGTCTTTTGTGTGAGCTTATTTGCACTGAATTGGGTTTATGCATGTGGTTCAACGTTTGAGACAAAATAAACATGCAGTGATTAATTTCCAATATCAACAGCGGATATAGAAGTGTTTTATCCACTCGCCCGGCGCCTAAGGCTAGCGTAATAATCTCGTCGCGGCAGGGATCAATTTCTCACCAAAGGTTTGTATATATGTGTATATATATATATATATATATATATACATATATGTGGCATCTAGGGTGACTGTAAATAGCAGTTATCTTCATCCTGCTCATCAGCACTACACTGATGAGGCCCAAAAGGCCGAAACGGTACCGTCTGTAGTTTATATATATATATATATATATATATTTGAATATATATATATTTGATCGAGTGAAATGCCAAATATTACCTATATATATATATATATATATATATATATATATATATATATATATATATATTTATATATATATATATATATATATATATAATATATATATATATATATATATATATATATATTATATATATATATATATATATATATATATATATATATATATATATATATATATATATATATATATATATATATATATATATATATATATATATATATATATATATATATAATATTAGAGAGGATTTATAGTCAAATACATATATATATATGGAAAAAGTGACTGCCCCAACTGGGAATCGAAGCCTGGTCTCCGAATCAACGTTTCGGCGCTCTAACCTTTGAGCTATTGAGAGACGGTCAGAACAGTCAGTGATTTCTCCATATACATATTAAATTCGCCGCTTTTATTCGACACCAACAGACAGACATCGCATCTAACCATAACGTGGACGTCGTGGAGCAAGAGCTCTCGAGCGCACTTAAATTTAATATGTATATGGAGAAATCACTGACTGTTCTGACCGTGTCTCAATAGCTCAAAGGTTAGAGCGCCAAAACGTTGATTTGGAGACCAGGGGCAGGGTCGATTCCCGGTTGGGGCAGTCACTTTTTTTCTACCTAATACAAGGTGTTAAGAGTTAAGTACATGATAAGTACCGTTTGCAACGATTAGGTTCGACGATTTTAATTAAGGTCGACGCTAATATTAAGTTCGACACGCGATTCCAAACGTCGAACCTACCATGTGCCGAACCTAATACATTTGACCAAAAAAACTATTACGGCGAGCTCCAAACATGAAACTTGATATACAAAATACGCGCGCATCGCATATATGGCGCCCTTTTGAAGTAAACATGGAAGTGCGAGGAGACGAATATATACTGGCTGTGTTGCGAACAAATTACAAAATATAAGTGTACAACTTGTAGCGCACCAGTGTGTAAACGATGTTCTATGTTCGAAGACGATGAGGAATTCGAAGGATCAGATGGTGCGCAGGGATGTGCGTCGGGAAGCGAAGAGCGAGAAGTCGAAAAGTGGAGCGTTGTTGCAAGATGCAGTAACTGCCTATAGTAGTGTTAAATAGATAGATAGATAGATAGATAGATAGATAGATAGATAGATAGATAGATAGATAGATAGATAGATAGATAGATAGATAGATAGATAGATAGATAGAATGTCTTTATTACCTCCAATTCTGGAGAGCACGTATCTACAAAATACGTATATTAAATTATATTATGCTAAAACTAGAAAGTGCTTAAAATACAATACAATGCCATTAAAAATATTTACATAACTATATAATTAATTCAGGATAGATAAAAAGTACGATTAATTAGAATTGCTCGGAAAGGTCAGTGACTTTTCTGAAAATTTTTAAAACTGCCTGTGCAATTATAATAAGAAACCGATCAACAGTGTTATTATCATTAGATATGCTAATACATTTACCACTAATCAATGTGTCATATAAGTCTTCATCATCAAGATTATATAAGGAAGAGACAACTTGAATCGGCAGTTCATCAGTTAAATTGTCCCACATGTCATCTCTTTGATTGTTTGTTCCAGCACAGTCCATGATGTAATGGTATCCAATATCCGAAAGTTTCCTATTGCAGATTTTACATAGATATTTCGATTCTTCCTCTACCACTGCGTTGAATATAGGAGTGGGAACATTTCCACAATATAAGTTAACCAAATTGGCGATGGCACCTCTATATATTGGGTATCTCTTTGCTGTTTTCCAGTGAATGATAGGCTTTAACTCATGATGTGTATTTTTGAGATGGACTAAGTTGGGTTTCTGTGACATATCTGATCGCCAACATTCTGTTTCATGTTCATTTATCGAATCGACCACCAACTTTCGCCATTCACTTTTTTTGGGAAATACACAATCCTCCAAGTAGTCACAAAAATAAGAAAATAATTTGTACAATTTTAGAATTCTTATGATATCAGGAATGAAGCCAAGACATGTCGGATCATTCTCTGTAAAAGAGAACAACCTCTTGATAAACAATCGCTTCTCCAGACGTAAGGGAGACATGTGACACAGGGTGCGTAAAAACAAAAGTTTTGACTTGTTTATGTGACCTATAATTGACCACATACCAATTGTTCCAAGAGCTCCGGCTGAATGGGTTGTTTGACATAGTCCTTGAAATCGTTTTGCCGCAAACGTATTTGTTCGTTTCAACAGTGTATCTTCTGTCATTGTTAAACCCGACCACACTTCACACCCATACAGCATGGAAGGAATGCCGAACGATTTCCATACATTTGATCCGCAGATTGGATTTATTCCCGCTGGTCGGAATCCCACATTCATTAGTTCACCAATGACTGATTTTCCTTTCTTCGCAGCCGTTTTTGACCTTTCATAACTGGAAAAGTTCCCGCTCAGAGTAATTCCAACATGATCCCAAGACGTTTTCTCATCAATTCCAATACCATTGATAAACCACTTTCTTGTAGGTTTTCGGAGAATGTTCATCTGGCTGGTCTCACCAAATGTGACAATTACTGTTTTATCCGGATTAAAATTAAACCTCCATTTTTTACTATATTCTTCCACTGTATCTATCATGCACTGTAGACCCTTGACACGAAGCGATAGTAGTGTTATATCATCGGCAACAAGAATCGAGGAACAGTGAATATCTCCTACTGTAATCCCATAGCCACTTGAGTCCAAAATATCTGGAATGTCATTATTGAAACAGAGAAACAGCCAAGGTGACAAGACACCTCCTTGCCGTACTCCTTGTTTAACAGGAAACATTGATGACATCATCCCGTTTAAGGAGACACAGCTACTCATCTGACTGTACCACTGCCGAAGAATTCTCCATGTCCTTCCTTTTAATCCAATGTTGAAGAGTTTGAAAAACAGCCCATCCAACCAAACAGTGTCAAACGCTTTGGAAGAGTCCAAAAAGCAGCAGTAAACTTTGCTCCCTTTTTCAACATTGTGGTGCACCATCTCCTGTAAAGTAAAGCTCGCCAAAACACAGCTCTTGTCTTCTTGGTAGGCAAATTGAAAGGGATTTGGGACACCAAGTTGTTTTAAATATAGGCATCCAACGATTGAGGATCAAACGTTCTAGTACTTTTCCTGTCACGTTTAATAGAGTGATTCCCCTATAGCTGCCTTTATCACGCTTATTTTTCTTACCACTTTTAAGCAGTGAAATAATGGCACCAGTGGACCAATTTTCCGCTACACACTCTAATATCCTTATGGCATTGTATATTTTCGTCAGGCAATTGTAGAGTGCATTTCCACCATACTTTAAATGTTCATAAGGTGATATTATCTAAACCACCTGCCTTGCCATTGGGGAGCTTTACGCAAACGGCTCTAACTTCGTCAACTTGAAATGGCTCATCGAGAGGGTCACTGTGATGGTAGCTTTCTTTGGCATAATCTACCAGCTTATCTTGAACGAAACACTTAAACTGATTATCAAATTCAGGTTGATCCTTTGGAGTATATAGTTCTTCATAATGATTTTTCCATACTGACAGCAGTTCATCCTCGTCATCGACACATTTACCATCAACCTCTAGAACATATTTAGCAGCACTATTGTTCCTTCGCATACGCGAGATCTTCCATAAAACTTACTTCTGTCTGTATCGTACTTGTCTTCCAATCGTCTTTGACATGTTGTTTCCTCATCATAGATTGCTCTGCGTTGCGCCTTGCGAAATTCTTTCTTTGCATCTTTATAGTCAGTAAAAGATTGATGTTCTCTGCCTCTAGGTTGACCACTCTCAATCCATATCCTGCGAAAATGTTTCACATTTTTACTAAGGGACGTAAGAGAATCATTCCAGTAACTCTTCAGGTATGGTTTAAAACTTTGCAGTTGGAATAGTGGAAAGTGCAGCTTCCTCGAGCTCAGTAACGATTACTCCGACAAGTTCCTCAACTTCTGAAGGAGAATTAATATCCAGACTCTCAGGAAAGCTCTTGTGTAGACGTACTGTAACTTCATCTTGGTATTTCTTTAAATGGAGCTGATTTTCAGTCTTTTCCCATAACAGTTTTTGTTCGTAAGGCTTCGAATGTTTCGTTCTCAAATTAACTCGGATAGTGCAGGAAATTGGTCGATGAAATGAAAGATTTGAACTGCAATCTTCCAACACAGTGCAATGTTCAACCAACTGAATTTTGTCTCTAGGAAAGAAAATATGATCCACTGTAGTTTGTGTGATACCTCCATTTGAATAGAACGTCTCTACTGGTCCTTCACAGAAAAGCTGGGAATTGACTGATAGGAGATCGAAGTCTTCTATAAGTTTGCCAATTTTGCACCCCCTGGAATTGGACTGTGGGAAGCTTCGTGGTCCTCCAGACTTACCAATATGCGCATTGAAATCACCCATCACGATAACTGTTCCCCTGTCTTTCAGTTCATAAATCGTATTTTCAAGACGACTGACAAACAAATGGTATTGTTCAGCTGATTCCGATGTTGTTGGTAAATATACTCCAATAATATAGATTTGTTCACCGTTTGTACATCTCAAGTTGAGTACTGCGATTCTATCACAGCTTATATCATCCACAATTTCGCAGTAAAAGTCCAAGCTCTTCCTCCAAATGAATGCGAGGCCGCCTTTACCACGTCTTGATATAGAAATCTAAATTGAGTTCCGAACTCGATATTCCCCAAGATTTAAAATTCGGATCCACAGTTTGCAAAAACGACAGAGAGTCGGGGTATAACCAATGTTCCTGCAGGAAACAAATATCGCAGTCAGCAAGGAGTTCCTGTAAGAATAGTAAATTATACATCACTCCACTGATGTTCCAGGTTGTTAGCCTAAGAGTTTTAACGGTTTCAGATAAATATGCGTTCTTTGAATGGGCCATTACACCAAAGTAGTTTGAACTGTGGCCTGACTCGCCAGTGCCTTCTGGATCTCCTCTTGAAATATGGATGTGTTTGAGAAGCAAGTTCTAACACTCGTAATTGTTCATCCTCTGATTTCTAAATACGGACAAACCTGTTAAAAAAACTCGGCTGCGCCTCCTTTTTTCAATCGGCTTGTCCGTATTTAGAAATGAGAGGAAGAACGCTTATTCGTGTTAGAACTATGGCTGCGTTTACAGTACCCGACGAATTTGGATGCGTTATGAAATTCGTACGGTTCAGTTCTGGTTACACTGTACCGTCATTATTTTGATCTGGTTATTTTTGTGTTTACACGGTACCGACATTTATACATTAGCTCATGCGCAGAACTCATGCAGAGCAAATTCAAAATGGCTACCTGCAACAAAAAAGGAAATCTGCTAGACAATCTGATACAGACTCAGTCTCAAACGAGGGAGAAAGCTTAAATTCACCTTCATCTTCTGCTTTGGTAAGCAGACATCGTTCGGGTATAAACACAGTCTAATACTCAAAGAAAAGAGTGGTGATATGGCCGAGATAGCGCCGAGTACAACGTAAAATCATTTTAAGTTTCATTCTCTGTCGAAGGCCTTCGCTCGCAACGTGGAATGAACAAAAGATGCAAAAGAATACCGACCCAAAACCAGCTGAATGAATTATAACTAAACACTTATTGACCGAGTGGGAGGGCTTTACTGCAAAATTCTCCTGCCAGCGGTCTTTCAGTACAGACCAAGCGACGAAGGAGCAAAAAGATCTGTGCGAAAAGACCAAGGGCAGGATATTTTGCCATAAAGACCAACCAAACGAGGTGAATATGGCTCTTTTAAGTTTCTCACATTTCCTCAATTTTTTCGTAATATTTTATAAACTTTCAGCGGTTCCGTAGTGACCCTTTACCAACCTCGTTCGCAGGGCATTTTGTCTCCTGGGATCAGCTGGTCACATGACACCCAGCATTTCTCGGTGTTTAGATATGATAATTTTTGTGGTCTTTGTTCCATTGCCTTTGTCTACTTTGTTGACCTGAATAATTGAGAAATATTCAATGCTCTTCAGAGTTATTCATCTCAGCATTAGTCGGCATAAAAGCAGCTAACAAGCTTAATAATCCACCATACATCCATGCGGTTATTTCTTACAAAAGGTATGAAGAAGCATATATCTAATTTAGCGAAAGCTATCACTTCTAATTTGCTGTAAAATTTGAAGACAGCATTCAAATTTAGATGAATAAATTATACTCGGCTGAATTAATTGAGTTTTATGACGAGCCAATCGCATTATAGAATGGACCAGCCGATCCCAGGGCCATTTTCGCCGACCTTCCGCCGTGGAGGCAAAATGCCCTGGGTACGAGGTTCCGGTCTTTACCGGTTTGTAAAGACCGCTCAGGAACCAATCAGATTGCAGAAAAGCTGTGTTAAGACAGCTCACGAGCCAAGCCATATATAGTAATAGGTTTTATTAGGTTTCATGTTAATAGTTTTTATTTAATTTGTACATAGATTGCATTTTTAACTTTATCCACCCGGGGATGTTATTTGCACTTTATCAATTACATAAAAAGTGTTTTAGTCATTTAGTTGAAGTGTTAATTGATGCAGTGAAAAATTCAGTAAGAAATAAACTCTCATCTAGCGAACTTAGAGTGTTTATGCAGTGAAAAAATCACTTCAAAATAAACTGTCTTACTTGAAAGTAATAGTATAGAAATTATAAATATTGGCGTTTATAACTCTTCCATATCTCGCTTTGTTCTGGGTTTGATATGTAAATAATACTCACTTTGAAGTCACGTCGCATAATGACTTACTGAAAAAGGCTGTCTATCATTGGAACTATGATGATACTAAACGTACGAAGTTACGTTTCGAATGATTCAATTTGCTAATCCCAAAAATATAAAGGCTTTTTCAGTACTAGAGTCATCATGCAATGTGACATTGAAGTGAGGAGATTTACATATATCAAGCAAATCTTAATATCTCTCCAGAACAAAGCGAAATATGCAAGAGTTATAAACGCCAATATTTATAATTTCTATATTACTTTCAAGTTTATTTTGAAGTGATTTTTCACTGAATAAACACTTTAAGTTCGCAGTCGTCACTCCTTTTTATTCTTCCCTAAAAAGCACCTTGTACCCTTGGATCCTTCGACCACAAAGCGACATTCATCGTTGGAAATCAGCTGGCATTTTTATTCTAACAAAACATACAAATAACATCGCCATGGGGGATAAAGTTAAAATTAGAATGCAAGCTGATGTACAAATAAAATCTATTAACACAAAGCCCAATAAAACCTAGTTATAATTAATTCTGGTTTTGGGTCGGTATTCGCATCTTTTGTTTATTCTATGCGGTTTTAAAAAGAGAGTTTAACGTGGTTTACGGTTCGAGCGAAGGCTCTGCGAAAGATAATGGCACTTAAAGTGACTCTCTACATTTTATACTCTGATGAAGCGCCTTCGCTCGTAACTGTAGGTTTAGAAGGAGTGATCTTCCAATAAAAGAGAGTGCTGTAGACCAGATTACAGATTATGTTAGTCTAAAACTTTACAGTTGTGGTTGCACGTGTTTCACGCTGTTCGCAATTATATTAAAGACAGGTGAAAAGACGGCTAAAAAAGATGTGAACTTTACCTTACTAAAAATATCACATAATATTCCAGAAATTCAGTTTACTCAATAAAAGAAACCAACTTCCTTTCAAGCTGCCGCCACATCAACAAGCACTTAACTCGTAACTTCAAAGAGACACCTCCCGAAAACTAACACTTCGGCTTATATATTACGCACGCATAATATATAATTACCATATAAACTCAGTGAATTGATTGTATAGACATTAGTCATCTGAGGCTAATGCAAGCATGAAACACCGTGTGATGATAAACTGTATGTTTATTAGATAATTTAAAATATATTATATATCAAGCTCTACAAACTTGTG